>JASSUY010010638.1:0-14880 GCA_032466535.1 Forpus xanthops
AAGCCATCAAACTTAACATTGCTTAAAATTGATTCTAAAGGTTTATATTTTCATTTTGTAATTTTGTAAGCCCCCTTGTTTCAAAACTCTGCAATGAGGTACCCTGAAGAAGGGATTGTTTTCTTTCTGCCCAGACTTAGTGATTTTTTTTTTTGTTGAGAACGTGTAATACTATATAATAAACACATTTATTTTTCACATCTTGTATGGAAGTGGGGTAGCAGGTAGTAAATGCATACAGTGTCTACAATCTGCTTTATAAGAGAATTGTTCCCTATTTAATGTAAATTATAGGAATGGGTTATATTTGTAGTAAATGAATGGTGAAATTAACACAGCACTTAAAAAGATGAATCCTAGAAACAGAAAAAAAAAAACTCCATTAAAGTTCTGGTGATTTTCTCTTAATGCATATATTTAGTTAGACACACTTAGTGATTCTCATCTATGGCTCCTGGATGACAAATATACAAAGCTGGTTTTACACCAGCTCACATGATTTCAGCACAGGTGTTTGCATTCAAGTCTTACTCTAAAGCTGACCTTCCTATCTTCAAACTTTGAATGCAGAATTTCTCATGAAAGAGGACAAGGCGTGTGGTTCATAGAGCAAGGGTACCTTGGTACAAACTGAGTGCCTTCCCTAGTACCTCAGCAGTTAGCCTCTTGTTTACTAACTTCTGAACAAAACAAAAGCCCTGCCAGTATGTGGCTGGTAGCAAAGAAAAGTAGAAATGCTTCAAATACCTCATTGCCATTATTAATTAAATTACACCTGGCTACAGCTTCCTCTTAACTGCTCTATCCAAGGAGCCTGCCAGTGTGGTTGAGATTTAGTGTCCATTCAAATTGTTTCTCCCACTCCTTTGAGTCTGTTATGATTGAACTTGCCAGTCCTTGGATACAGCCATATGCAGAGCTAAGCTCTCTGAGAAAGTAGGGCCCATTTATGATTTTGGCTTGGTTGCAGCTTAACAAAGCTGTAGGGAAGAGGTGTATGCAGCAGACTGCTGCTATAGCCTTGTCGTTTCTTTCACTGCATGCTCAGCTTCAGGGCTGACTCTTAGACACCAATAGCTGCTTTTTGCCTATGATTCAGAGGTTTTTTTTTTTTTCTGTAGAAATGCCAATAAGATGAGGTGCAAGACTAACTCCTCCTTATCTTAAGTCTTGTTGCTTATGAATGTTTCTTATCAGAGATGCTTATTGCAAAAGGATTTTTCTGCTACAAATCAGAGTAGTGCAGAGTTCTGTTCTGATAATGTTTTTATGTATTGGGGTCTGATATGAAGGAAATATCAGGTAATTGGGCAGCTGTTTTGAGATGATCTGCAGCACATGAATCCTGCCGTGCCAGTTTTGCTAATTGAAATGTTGCTGAAGAAACTAGAGAAATAATTCTTTGTCATAAATTATATTTCTAATCTAATCATTCTAAACCAAAAGTTTCCTTATATACATTGTATCCACAGACAGGAGCGATGGAATAGAGGGACTGCCAACTAAAACAAATTAATGTGGAAAAAAATAGAAAGGTATGTAAAGAAAAAAAAAAAAAAAGGATAGATAACGCTTTTCAGGGAGAACACAATCTAAAAAGAAGAAAGAGAGGCATCATAAAATGGCAATTTGTGACAACTAGCCCTGCCATAATTGTTACTGCAGATAACAAGAATTTCAGCAGGAAAGTATAGATTGCTCAGTGTGTAGTTAGATTTGGAAGCTAGTATGCAAAAATTCCTTTTCTATATTTTTTTTGCTAAAAATGTTTTTTTTTCAGATTTTATTTTGGCAGCAATGTAAAAGTTGTGTCAAATGCAGGAAACATTTCTGAGGAGAAGAAGGAAGGGAGGGATGCGTTTTAATCAATATACTTTTAGGAGAGAAAAAATAATTTGAACACTAAGTGTTGACAGCTAAAATATTGTTTGCTTTCTATCCACTTGTGTTGGGAATGGACATGAGGCGATGAAGCCCTACTGTAAAACTGAAACTGAAACTCCTCCCCCCCATGTCAAAGGAAACACTACATTGCCATGAATCAAGTTTTGAATAAGTATCTTTTGGTTGAAGATGAGGTCTTAGGAGTTGTTTGCTTGGACATATCAAGTACCAGCTGTCAACATGGTTGTTTTTATTGCACCATGAGACCTGTTTTACACTTCATTAGTTGTAGTTCTGCACAAGCAGAGATCATTTGATCTCCATTAATAGCTATACCACAAGCAGATCATTTGATCCTCATTAACAGTTGAGAATACATATTTTGAAAAGCTGTTTTTGTGTTAACATATATTCTATGTCTTGTCATTCTTTGATATGTTGTAGAATGTCAGTCTTCATTTTATTAAGCCTTAGTAGTTTATTTATGATGGATTTTTGGTTTTAGAGCATCTCCTAGTAGGAATTACTTTCCCATATTATTAAATTATTTTCCTAGATATTTATACTTCTAAATTTTTTTTTTTTGCAAGCAATTCCAGAAATGTCCCTAGGAAACAGTTTGAATACAGTGCTATCTAAATAAATTTATTTCGCTGTGTTCACTTAACAGGCTTATATGTGGATATAACTCACATGCTTAAAGTTTGGCTGTTTCCATTTCAGACATGAAGGGATTGTGTGCTTGAAAACCTGTCTGCTTTTTCAATTGCATCAGTTAGCAAGATGAAAGAGATTAGAACAGAGACCGTGATTACTCTATCCTTTACTGCAGATGATATAAAAGTGGTGAAAACTACAGGTTAACTTATTTGAAAAAAAAGCAATAAAACGAAACTGCTGAATGCACTTCCAGCTTATTTCAATGGTGTGCAACTGTGGAAACAATGAATAGCTGAGAATGATGTAGTCATAAAGCATCAGTGCTTCCTAAGAGTAGTAATTGATAGTAGACAGTACTTTAAAAAGAGATTGTTCAAGACATCACAAAAATAAAGGCAGCTTGGAATTTCTTCACCAAAGTTTAATTAGGAGCAGTTCTTTATAAAATTTGAGATTGCCTTTTAAACTTAACCCTTTTCACAGAGAACCACATCCTGAACTATGTGTACTTTTTAGATACTTTCTGTAGGAATTAATCATTGAATTAACATATGCTCTAAACAATGTCAAAAGCAAGAAAAAAACAGTAAGATATCTTGGGATTTAAGTTCTCACAGGAAAAACTTTATTTGCTAAGGGTACTTTTCTTAGCAATATCTGTAAATATGATGCAGAGCATTTATCTCTTGCAGCCTAAAAATTTCATGAAATAGATAAAATCACATGTTCATAGTGAACATTGAAAGCAAATCACTAGTAATAAAATGCAGCGCACAAGGTGATTCAGTAATTTTCTTGTAAATAAAGTATTCAGGACTTTCAAATCTTCAAGGCAAATGTTTTTTCCCAGCTCAACCTAAATAACATCCAGCCCTGGTCTCGACTTGAAGGGTCCAAATAGACAAAAAATATTCATTGTCCCTAAAAGAAAGATGTGGTTTCCACCTTGAAATCTATATCATGGGTTATAGATGTCACAGAAAACCAGATTTTCTGCAGCTTCTATTGTACAGAAGTCTGGATGTTTTTTTCATTGAACTGGGCCCTTAGCTAGTAAGGAAAAGCAGTTTAAAATGTACTTTGACAGCTTTAGTATGCTCAGAATGTACTCGCATTGCCATATCATATCAAACACATTTGTAGCCTCTTTCACGCTAAACTTTTCTTAATGTACTTTACAAAAACAGATCAACATATTAAAGGGACACTGTCAAGGCCGTTAGTCCTAAAAATTTACCTACTTTGACACTGGTCCCATACTGAAGTTTTTACCTCTGAGATTTGTTCTGTGTACATCTTCCTGTTCTATACAAGGGCTAGACAGAAAAATATGCATTTGCATTAATTTTGTATTAAAGGGGAATTTGAAAAAAAAAAGGTGGTGCTTTGGGCAAAGTTTAATTTTAGGATCTTCAGCGGTGTTTTTTTTTCTTAAGTTTCAAGTGTAACTTTGTTGCTCTTAGTATGAGATTTTTGAAGACGTCCCACTGCAAATAGAATGTACGACTCAAAGAGCTGACTGTCATGCATTGCTTGCCAGCCTGGTAAAAATAATATCACAGGCTGTTGAGTTTATTGCATGACTATCTATCTTTTTCAAATCCTACCTTTTCTCTAGTGGTCTACATTCCTAGGGAATATTAGTTTTGAAAAATGCATTAAAATTCCATACTCTTCAGAATCAAGTATCTATTAAAAAAAATGAAATAGAGTAACTGTAACTCTGGATAGAACATGAGTACCTAGCTGTTTTGTTTGTTGTTTTCTTCCTAATTGTCAGTTATTTCGTAATGACAGGTATTCTCAAGCACTGGGCAGTTGATATAAACACAATGTGTACTGATTCAAAGTGTGAATCAAAATCCAAAATTCGTATTTTTAGTCTGGGCAATTGTGTTACCAAAATCCAGTTCTGAATGCATGGCTGCACATGAGTGACATCTCATCCCCTCTCTATTTGTCCTGGCTAGTAATATTAAGAAAAGAAATTACTCATAACTGATGTTTTCATGACAACAGACCTGATGTTTTTACAGGAAAGCTGACATTTTTAAAGCCTTGTGCCAAATCCCGTGCCAAGTGCCGCATTCCCAGGAGGTGTGATCTGGCTGTAGTTTTTCTGGATCCATACCAAAGGGAGAATGGAGCATCCTCTTGCAAATAATTTGCAAGCCAATGCTACTGGAAAGCAAGTGAGCAGTGCCTATTATTCCGCATTAAGTGGTTTAATGTATTTTATGGAGAAACATTTTATTTCATTATTCAATCATAATGCTTCTCTGTCAAACCTGCATAGCTAGCAGAAAGAGCCACACTTTGTTACAAAAATCTAATTCAAAGAAATCAAGCAGCATCGCTATATTTTCTGCTACTGAATTTCTTCAGTGGTTCAATATCTAATAATGCTTCATAGTACTAATATTTGGGGATTTGGCTGTCATCATAAATGAAGTACTTATTTTAACAAAGTATATTGAGAAGGGTATAAGACTTGCACTTCATTTTGTAATGTCAGAAAAATATGCTATGTTTGATTTTTTTCCTTTGCACTCTTCTTTAGGGAATTAATTTCTACAACAAATGGACATTACAGTTGGATTTCAGAGCTGATTCTGTGCAGTTTTCATGGACGCCTCTGGCTAGCTGAAGGCTGCCCTTGTATAACTGTTGCTACCAGGCAGGCGACTTGGTTGGTCTTAACTCTCATTTTCCCCCTTCCCCTCAGGAAAATTCACCCAAGTTTGTATTATCCCTCCTGGCTAACCCCGTAGCTGTCTTAATCACCTGAAGCCTGTCCCCAGGCTAGCTGTCTTGGTGCTATCTCATCCTCTGCCTTGCAAACCCAAAGGTAGTTAAAATGACTTCAGCAGAGGGTCAGGATTATTCTGGGTCAGCTGTCAACTCTCTTCTGAGTTTCTGAGCTGCTTTTACTTCTAACACGGGCCTCCTGCAAGAGACATACCTAATTTCTGCTAATCTTTACATGCTGTTTCTAACATCTCTTCTGCGTCCACCTGGAGTGTGAACGGCTCCTTAGCACAGGTGAAAGAGGAAAGTGATCAATACACGGTTCAGATAGCTATGGGCTAAGTATAAAATATAAGCCTAACACTTCACTTGGAGTTGAACAGATCATCACTTAGGATGAATGGAGTTATGTGACTATTTCTATGTCAGAGACAAGAATCAAGATGCTATTAAGCTTTCTTTACCTTATTTGAAAACCTTGGTGTACAGTCTCCATAATTTTGAACACTTTGTCTCTATAAAAAAACAGTAACTGACAAAATATGATTTGAAAACCAAACATAAATACACTGAAGGGCATTTTTTTAAGATCTGTTTTCAGTTCATTCTGCTTATCATCCTTAATTTTTGTAACTCCATCCAAGTGATATGGCCATTATTGTTTGTACTCTTGAATTCTTTTGCTTTTTTCAACACTTGCCAGAAAAAAAAAAAAACTTTCTTTAAAAAGACTTCCTACAGAGTGTCCATAAACTGTTTTGTAACCCCAATACTGCATGTCCAAATCTTTGTGTATCTGTCTCATTTGTATTATATTTCTCAAGGGCTTAACATCATGTTTGTAAATTATAGTTCCACACATTTTTTTGTCCTTTCTGATTGGTTTGCTTGCAAGAACTAACGCTTCTGCAAAACATTATATCAAAGAAATCTGTAGTAGGGCAAAAGGTAGTATGTCTTCAAGATTTAACTGATGGGTGCTGGGAATATCATTACTGCCATCAGCCCCAAACTATAAGATCATGTTGGATCCTGATACTTTTGTGATATCCTGCCAACTTCTCACAGATATTGGATCCCAAAGGCACCCTCCAGTGGTGAACCACAAGGAGCTTCACAAGATGAGTTGTTTGCTTGTAGTTTACAGGAAAAAAAAAACACTGTAGAATTAGAAAAGAGTTGAGGTTGGAAGGTTCCTTTCAAAACTGTCTGGTCTAGACTTCTGAGCATATCTATCTTCAAAATTAGGTCATGTTGCTTTTCTCTTGCTCTTCATATTTCTTGTTTATATACTGTTTATGTGTGTAGTATCTCAATATATAATGTTTATTACATAAATCCTCAGTCCAGAAGAATGTAAGAATATGATTGGACATTTTTAGTGTGCATGGATGTATTGACACAACTTTCAAACTGTGGTGTATCCCCATAAAACTATAAAATATAGCATAAATAAATTATTTGTTTACTTAGGCTGTGAAAAATAATTACAGCAATCTGGGATGCTATTGCTTTAACTAAGGTTTTTCAGCTTATTTAAGTAAATTCCTTTCTAATTTCATGACCTGAATGGCTGAGGTCAATGGACTTCACCAAAAAGAATTTCCACAATGCATTTCATTTCTGGCATGTTATTTTTTTCCCAATGCTTTTAAAAGTTCATCAGTTATTAATGTTATTTCTCTTATATGCTGTTATTAATTTGTTACCTTAACTCTTTGAGTTCCAGGTTTACCACTGCCTTGCCACTTGAGCCCATACCCATCACTTATGAAACTAGAGCATGAGCCATCTTATTTGTGCCTTATTTTTGGTTTATAGAATGTCCAATCTGCCTCTGAGTTTTTGTCTTAATCTAGGACACTTGCTGGTTTAATTTCATATTTCTCTATCATATTTAATTATTCACTTGTTTCAGTTTTAACATCCTTTTTACAGCTGGACTGGAATTTGTGCTCTCCTGAGGTGGTCCAAGTGCACAGTGCTGTGTCTCCACTGCCAATATATTCTGAGGGATTCCTAGGAAAAGGGAAAGCATTCTCAGTGGTAGGAAAGAAAGAAATGGCAATATATTTGCAGATATCCTACCCGAAGTAAGTTTGCTTCTTTTTATGTATTTCTAATAGAAAGAATTTTTGTTCATACTCCAATGGAAAGAGTAAGACATGCTGTTCCAAGCATGCCATTCAAAGACAGATGTTTCTCTTTCAGTAAAAGGGATCTGGTGGCCCTTTGTGACAATGATGATATAAAAATACAATTTACTTGGTTTTTAATGAAAGCATCAAGTGCATATTTCACATCCACTCAAAGAGAAGAGCTGTCTTGGTTTTGCTGTCCTGTGTATTCACAAGGAAATATAGCTGAATTGTGCTGAGGTCTGACTCTACACTTTTGCCTAGTCAGAGAAATTTTCCTGCTTGTCATGCATAGCATTACTACAGCTTTAAGCAATTAATTGGATAGTTCTGTACTAAGATATCCCCAAACTGAAGACTTGTGGAGCATAATAGATGAGCTGTTTGCATCAGAACTGTATCTTTAAAGATGACAACCTGCAACGTCCAGCATAATTTTTTTCTTGAGTGGCAGTCCTTATTGCTGACATACTTTTGATATGTGCTAAGCACTATCCATTGTGTGTCAGTTTATAGACCTTTAACTCTGCAGACTTTTCAAATTTGTTTTGAAATTCTCAGTACGAATTTCAGGATAAAGCCTCATATACTGAGATCCTTCACAGTTCTGCTTGAAGATTTCAACCTCATTATAAATCCCATTTTGTAAAAAATAGACCAAGTTTTCTTATCACTCACTGACTGCCTGACATTCTCAGCTTGAAGAAGATGAGTTTTTTTAAACACATCCTGATAGTTTTAGTAGGAAGTGGTAACAATGGCACAGCAATAATGATAAAAAATTGTGATATAAAATGATCTGAAGTGAAAGGGTTAATTTTTCCAACAGCTCACAGTTCCTATTTAAGTAATTATGCCAAAAGTTACTTCTAAAAATTTCTGCAGCTACTGAACAGTAAACAATGAACATCATATGTTGCCTGTTTGCATATCATTGGCCTTTCCATCACAGGTTGAGAATAATAAGTTGCCAAAAAGTTAAAGCAACCAGTCCCTTAAACTCAGTCATTGTGTGGATCTCTTACTCCAAAACTGCCAAAATCAAGTTTGCGTCATACTTAACCTAAATAACAAAATTACTAATACAGATTACGCACAATAGTTATTGATTAATTTTTTCTATTAAAACATCCGTTTTAAAAGTCCATTTGTATGATAACTGTAATCTTTTTCTTAATTAATACAGTGATTTCGTAGCATCTCTCAATGTGCTAGCTATTTCAACTTTAAGTAGTCTGAAAATAGAATAAGACATTTAAATAACCGTTAATATATTTCAGATGTATATATTAGGATTTTCCCCTTTAATGTTCAGATAAATGGTGTGTTGTACAGTTGCAAATTATTGTGAACTTTCTGGGTACATTGCTTCACATATTTGATTCAAATCATGTTCAGGACAGGGTACAGCAATTTAAGAAGCTACATGCACATAAGGTAGTTACCTCACAAGTTTCTTCCCTTTTATCAGAGCTGGTGCTAGCTGATGCTTCAGGAGAAATGGGATTGTGTTGTGGCCAAGTGGATGCTAAAAGCCTCTAGCTGGACTGCTAATGTCTTGCCTGAGAACTTCAAGCTTGCCAACGTCCTGCTGTAATTTATGAATCAGGTAATATCCTTTCCAAAACAGCTATTTAGCAGCACAAAATCTTTTAAAACTCTTGATTGAGGCAGCCAGTGTCGCATTTAGTCAAGTTCCTCTCAGCAATTAAGAAATGTACTGGCTTCAGTAGAGCCGACCCCTGGCTTTACAGTCCTGTTTTTAGGAATAACAATTTGCTGTCAGCCAGACAGCTGTAGGTAGAGGAGCAAAAATTAGAAAGCGCTAAGAAAAAATGTTTTTTCTTGTGTTGTGAATTAGGTGAGTGAATAAACAAACAAAGAAAAAGGGTTTGAAAAGCTAAACCAAAACCCCATAAAATTTAAAGCAAGTTGAAAATAAGACCTCTCTGGCTGTGCTATTTGCCTTGAATATTAATTTTAATTAATTTTTTTTTTTTTCATTTGAAACCCAGTGACTATGGGGATACTGTCCAGTGTGATACCTGACATGACAGATACTGGTATTCTTCAAGCTAATGGATTTGGGTTTCTTCATTTTTTTGTTGTGTTTTTGTTTTTTTTTTTTTCTCTTTTGCAACTTAAGTGGAATCTGAGCTCTCCTGCACCTTCCTGGTATCCCTGGGGGTTGTGCTTCAGGATTTTCTTGCCCCGTATTTCCCTCATTAGGAGGTGCTTCTTCAAGCTGCATTCCACACCAAAGTACTTTTTAGAATTCACTGAAAAATCCCTTTGGGATGTAACGTGTGAAAGGGAAAAATAAAATGAAATTATAGAAGACAGTTACCCTGAATTAAGAGTTTAGAAGTGAGCCTCTTGTCTTCAGGAGAGGCCAGACAGCACACCAAATGTTCGGGTAGAGATTTATTTACAAATAAGAATTAAGTGTGGGTAACCAGTGTCGAAATAATCTAAATGGGTGCTCTATGAACCAGAAATGCCCTTTGGCAGGGACACTTACTGTTCTTGCATTATTGGCACTTGAAAAGTTATTTTCTTGCAGAATCTTCCTAGTGCAGGTCAGGCTACTAAAAACATAATAAATGACACTTCTTTTCTTATAAACTTTACTGCATAGCCAGACAAATGCACTTATTGTTTAGCTGTTTAGCTGCTGACCTGGTTTGCTAGCTTTGCTAAGTACATGAAGCAATGTAATCACTAACCTCCATCTAAAAAACCCAACCAACCAAACCGCAAAAAACCCAATCCTCCAAAACTCCCTAATTTAATTAACCACTTTCTTATTGTATATTCAAAGAGACAAGAAAAAATGCTTCCATTTTACATGCACACCTTTTTTTTCTGCAAGTTTCATACTCTGTGGCTGAAAGAAAATTTTATGCCAGCAAGACTCGGGATTAGGCCTAGATGGCCATCTCTTTTTGTTTTTTTTTTTTTTTTTCTGCTTCGCTTTCAAGAATACTTTAATTTACATGGTTGGTATGTGTCTGTTTTGTCCTGTCCGTAAGTGGATAGGAGAACGCTAGTAGTGGCAGGGAATGACCAGAGATAGTTGCTTACCAGGACATGAATGAGCTTACCTACTTGTATTTGCTCCTTGTTCAGATCAGCATGAAAGTTGAAATGCAATCTAGAGAGAAACCATGTTAGTGACATTACCAAACAATTTAAGAACTAGAATAAAAAATTAATACAACTGCCTCTCTTGCAACATGAAAGAAATTTTAGATGATGAAAAACATAAATATGTGGTTCTGACATCCAGTACCACACAAACAATTCTTGCAAGATCCTGAGTATTATCAATTCTAGTAAAAAAAAAATCCATTAAAAGACCTTGTTAAATAGTTAGGAGGTATTTTAGAATAAATATTTCAACATTGTTTTATTGTAATAAATGTGTTAGTTTTAAAACTGAGAAATACTTTTAAGAGGGGAAAGACAACAGGGTCTTTACAGGTGCACTACAAATTCAGAACGTGAATGCAAAGTTTTTTCTTTGCTTTCAGTCTTTCTGTTGTAAATCCTACTCATATTATGGAAATTGCCTTTAAATTTTATTTTTTTTTAGGTAAATGGATAAAATAATGGAGGAATTCTCAGTTTTCTGAAGTGCTTACGGTGACATAGGCAATTCAAAAGACTTGGACTTCTTCCTCTGGAGCAAGGAACCCACACTTGCAGACACCTCATATGCCCACGAACAGTCAGTCAGTAGGTCGACTGGTCAGTATGCCCATTTTAGTAAAGGCTGTTGGGCAGTATTACAGTAGAGAATGCTCTGTTGTGTATCATGCTCCAGAATCTGTGTGTGCAAGTGATTAACAGCATACTGGCTTACTTTAGTAAGCATTGACCTCTAAACAAAAGTACTGTAACATAGAAAGAAAAGGAAAAGATACAGAAAATATAAATTAGAAATAAATTAGCTGCATCTTGGCAGAAGATAGTAATAAAATCTGTTTTCTATCAGCTTCTTGCAAATGGAAGCTCCTGTAAATTGGTTAGCTATGATTAATCATGTTTTTTTTTGTGATTGTAAAAGTTGCCATGAACAGCCCTTATATTCATTTAAGGGGAAACATGTAAAATGTTCTCTTTGGGTAAAATAGTATTACAAACCTTTCTTATTTTTTTATTTGTTGCATAAATTGAGAGGAAAATCTTTAATATATACTAAAGTGATGAAAAATGTGATTTTTTTTTAAATCTCTCTCTAAATGAATTGTGTGTTTCAGTTTTTAATGTTGGAAACTATTAAATCCATATCATAATAAATTTCTGACTTGCCTAAGAGACTTTAACCAGACTAAGGGGATCTGTTAATAAAGGAATGAATATTTATTAATTCCTCAGCACAAATATTTTAAATGTGTTAAGCTCATGAGCAGCCTGGTGATTTTAGGTAGGATAGGATAGGATAGGATAGGATAGGATAGGATAGGATAGGATAGGATAGGATAGGATAGGATAGGACTAGAATAAAATCTGCAAGCCACACATGGTTTTTTTGTGAAGAGAAAACGGTGTGGACAACCTGAATATTTAAGAGAATTTCCTGACTTGCAGTTTAAGAGAAAAGCCTAATAAAGGGAAAAAGAGACTTGTCAGGATTCGCTAGTACAATAATAAACAGCATTTGTTGCAACTACTTTACATTTCCATAGTTAATATGCAGCTAATATTAAAGCAGAATCTTCCCATGTCAGTATTCAATAATTGTAGAACTAGTGCTTTTTTTTTAAATGGGTTAGGTCTTCCTAGCTGGTGTCACATTAATTCTCTGCTTTCATACATTGTCATATTCTACATTTTGCCCCTCCTGCTTTGCTCTGGCCTTAATTGTCATGTATCATTTTTTTCTGCCCTGCTCCACAAGAACAGAAGTTCAATCAATTTGCTTTGGTTTTACGCACGTTGTTCTTGTCCAGTCATTCTGTAACATCTGACTCTTTGCTTTACCCTTCCCCTTCTCTGTTTCTCTCTGTCTCTATTTTGTAAAAGATTGAGAAGTGTTTTATACCATAATCCTTTCAAAATACTGTGTACCTTTCTAAATGATGGCAACCTTTTGACAAGGCAAGAAGATGAGAAAGCTGGAAGCCACGTCAGGAGGACCTGCTATATCTGTTGTGACAACAGGGAGGAATGCTCTGACTCGCTCCATTTAAGTGTAAAAGCCCGGTGTTGTGTTTCTGACAGAGAGGAAGAGAGGGTGAGGATCGAAACTGCTGGTCCTGTTCTGTGCTGCCACTCAGTCCTACCCACATTGCTCTCCTTCTCTCCATCTCTCCCCTCCTCCCTGTCTCCCTCTCTTCCTGCTCCTTCTTAACATCTGAAGAAAAGGTAAAATAGCAGAATTAAGCAACTCATATTGAAATAGGCGAAGTACCCATTCCTGGCTGAAAAAAACAGAGAGTAAGAGAAGCTAATTTGTGACTCTGTGTGTCACAGGCACTGCGTTCCTGAATTCCAGACTGGATAAGTTGTTATTTTAGTCCTGAATTCACTTTAAAGAAAAGAAGCATTCCCTTCTTTTTTTTTGCATAGTAAGGTCCTCATTTACATGAAGTTGTCAGGTGTTATGACATTTAATGTTAATAATGCCACTTTCATTATTTTTCTGTGTGTCTGCTGCACTCTTGTAAGAACCACAGGCATGAAACATAAACGTTTCTGATGGTAATGTCATAACTAGGGACACTGAAAGAAACTCAGCTAAGATGCCTGCTACAGGTACCACAGGAAAGGCAGATGCCTTGCTATATCTATCACTCCATTCTTGCAGGGTAATACTCAGACCATTTGTTCTTTCATTGCAGTGGTATTCTCTAATGCCACTCTGAAGCATACTTTTGCCAATAGTGATGACTATAGAAAAGAAGGCTTAAAGTGAGGTGCTCAGCCACTCTAGAGATGCTATTGCTGAGGAATAGGAAGACAGCTTCAAGTCTAAATGGCAAAACCATAATCTCAAGGATTTTGTTCAACTTACAAAGTCATAAAAAGAAATTTGAATGTTATTTTCTGATGCCAGGACTTAAATCAAGAGCTAAATAGAATATCTGAAATATATACAGACCTAAATACTGAAAATTTAAATACAGGTTTTATTACATTATCATAAGCAAAAAAAAAAAAACAACAAAAACCCCAAATAAAATTTAGCTCATTACATTGTCTTTATTTTTTTTTTTTCTACGCTGGCCAGTCTGGAACTTATGGTGCTCAAATGCATTAAGATGTAATAGCATTATCAGTAGTAATGCATATGCAATAAGTTATGGATTAAAACTCTCAGCGATTTTCTTGGCATGAATAGGCAATTTCATTTGTTTCATGAAAATGAGACAGAAAAATGGTCAACAGAGTTTTCAAAGCCCAGTAACAAGTTGAAGGGTATAAATCAGTGGGTTTTTTCCACTTATTTCTGCATTCACTTCAGTACATGTACTACCCTATGAGATAGAGACTGTCCTCATAAAATTCCAGCTCAGGTCTGAAAATCCAGGTGTCCTGGATAAGCATAAAATTTTGCATGCTCCTTCTAAGGGAAAGTTCAAAAGACTGAGAGGTTTTGTATAATTGGGATAAGCAACTAGAATTTCATGCTTATCCAAATAGGGCTAAACCTCTCAGTCTTTGAACTTTTTCTTAGAAAGGAGCACCAGAAGAACGTTAACGGGATGGCAGCAGGTGTACATAGAGGGGTTCAAGGAAAAAGAAAGTACAGAAGAAAGAGATTTGTGTGTGTGTGTTAGTGTATGTGAATATGGAAGTGCATTTTGCAGTAGTAGGGAAGATCTACTTGAAGGCAGTAAAGAAAAAAGTCACAGAAATGCTGTATAGAACCAAGCCTTTAGGTCCAGCCTTTTAAAGGAGCTGAATTCCTATTTCAGAACAAAAGTATACTTGGGAAGTTTATCAAACTGTTTGAAAATCACTGCATGTTTTGTGCAGTACATTGGTACCAGACTCAAATTCTGCTCTGAAAATTGACATGATAATTATGAAGCAGTAACCTAATTTTCTTCCTTACATTGAAAACAACAAAGTAATTATGGCAAGACATGTTCTAGCAAAATAATTGCAGCTAAAGGTTGCTTGTCCTTCAGCGTGTTTCCCACTGATGCGGATTGTTTGCAATGATATATGGACTTGATGATTATTAATAAGAACAGAAATAATAATAGTTATATATTCATATTTACAATGGCTGAATGAATGATTTCAAGCCACAATGTAGCAAGAAATACTAAATCAAAGTAATAGAGACAAAATTATTTTAAAAAGGACTGGAGCACCTCCCCTATGAAGATAGGATGAGAGAGTTGGGGCTGTTCCGCCTTGAGAAGAGAAGGCTGCATGGAGACCTCATAGCAGCCTTCCAATATCTGAAGGGGGCCTATAGGGATGGTGGGGAGGG
>JASSUY010010641.1:0-14775 GCA_032466535.1 Forpus xanthops
AGGCACTGGAATGGGTTGCCCAGGGAAGTTGTGAATGCTCCATCACTGGTGGTGTTCAAGGCCGGGTTGGACATAGTTTTGGGTGGCATGGTTTAGTGGGAGGTGTCTGTGCCCCTGGCAGGGGGGTTGGAACTGGATGATCTTAAGGTCCTTTCCAACGCAAACTATTATATGATTACGTGACGATTTTTCAACAAGAGAACTGATGGGGGGGGGGGGGGGCAAGAGGTGGGATTTCAAGCTACCATTTGCTGACTGAATGCTCTAGAAACTCCTCCAGGTTATATTTTCAGGCAACAAACTGTATTCAAAGTTTGGGAAGAGGAAATGCGGCATCTTTGCAGACTTATTTGTTGCTGTGCCTATGAATTACAGCTGCTAGAAGAGATGCTTCTAGGAAACATTTGTGCTGCTGCATGAAAGAAGTGACCTGTGTGGTATTCTTGAGAGCAGGTACCATGGCCACACTGGACAAGGCTGCAGCACATTCAGTCCAGCACCATGACAGGTTCCCTGAGGAGACTATTACTGTGTTCTGCTGTTATAACCAGAAGTAATGGGTAGGAGGTGTCTGCTGTTTAAGGCTTAATTACTCCAGAGTTTCTTCTCTCCATGGACAGCAGCTGTTCTGCTCTCCTGCTGGGAGGAGCTTTTGGCAGTAATTAAAGGAAACAGTCATCTACATGCTGGTGAAGGTGGTGGAGCAAGGCTGATAACAGCACAGAGGCTCTGAGCTGAATGAACATGGAAATTAGGTGATCCTTCTTCAGAATGAGCTATTAGAGCAGAGAGAACGGGTTTGTGCATGGAAGTGTCAAGTTTTGCTGGCACACAGTGGTGGCAAGGTCTCATAGTGGCACCAGAGAGCATGGAGAGGACAGGCTGAGGGGAAAAGATTCTTTGTCTGCTCCTTCCTCTGGGAGTAAGAGTTGAAATATGTAATTATATTTGAATAAACTCGAGGTTTTAAATTAACATCTCCAGTTTTCCTCTCTTGGTGGGTCTTACTGCTCTTCTTCCCCATGAACTTCCTAGTTTTGCTCATCTTGAGCTCTGAGCCAGCTTCCATCCTTCTGAATTGTCCAGTAGTGCTTATTTCCGAACTATCACATCTTGCATCCATCCCAGAGTACTGAAAAGAAATAAATGCAGCATAAATTGGGGAACAAAGCTCAGGAAGAGAAAACTGTCAGAACTGTCCTACTTTGGTACCCATGTGATGACTGACTGGCATTGCATGTTACTTGCTGTTGATATGGGCTCTGTGCTGGTGACCAGGGCAGTTGCCTTCAGACCTGCTGTAGCACCATCTGAACTTCAAACAGGAGAGGATCCTTCCAGAGCTAGTATATGAAGTTGTATATAGCACTTGTGAAAAAGGCCCGCAGGTGTTTTCCTGAAGGGTCATAGGAGCATTCAGACTGGGCAAGGCTGCAGGGGTTTGCACACCCTGTATACATACCTCCAGTTTCGATACCAGGTCTTGGTCCTTAGGGCTTTACTATGAGGTAACAGTAGAGAAATATTTTCCTGATTTTCTCTTTTTCTCTTAAGTATTCCAGGCAAGGGGTTATTTGAAATGGGTCATCGAGTACAGGTTAGTCACCTCCAGTTAGACATTTCTCATCAGCAATAACCTGCTGTTGTATGGAGCACCTGTGGGTGCGGGGGTCCACAGTTCTGCTGGACTGGGATGCGGAGATGACCAAAAGGAGGTGGATGAGTGGGGACTGTTGGCATCTGGCAGCTTTGGGATGTGTGAAGAGACTTAAGCAGGGGCAGGAGGCAGAGTCCTGGGGCAGATACATGTTGTAGATGTTTGGGGGAGAGCTTGTTGAAAGGGCTGTTGCATGAGGAGGCTGGGATTTGGAGGGTGTGACTTCATGATGTTTCCTTCTTCACATGCTGGCATCTGGGCATGCAGCTCAGGCTTGAGAGAGCTGGGATTGATCAGTCTGGAGAAGAGAAAGCTCAGGGAAGACCTTACAACAGTCTTCCAGTATCTGCGGGAGGCCTTCAAGAAACCCAGAGAGGGGGTTTTTACAAGGGTCTGAAGTGACAGGGCAAGGGGGAATGGCTTTTAAATGACAGAGGGAGATTTAGATCAGCCATTAGGAAGGAAGTCTTCACTATGAGGGTGGTAAGACCCTGGCACAGGTTGCCCAGAGAAGCTGTGACTGCCCCATCCCTGGCAGTGTTCAGGACCAGGTTGGACAGGGCTTGGAGCAGCCTGGTCTAGTGGAGGGTGTCCCTGCACATAGCAGGGGCTGGAACTGGATGAGCTTTAAGGTCCCTTCCAACCCAAACCAGGCTGGGATTCTATGACATGGGAACATGATAATTTTGGGACCCCTGTCTTATTGGCCCTACTTTGCAGAACAGAGCCTGTTCCCTGCAATACCCTAGATACCGTTGTGGTTTACATGAGGAAACCTTAGATAACTGGTTTAGAGTGTCTGTGTGTTCAGTTCTTCAGCTGCTAACGGCAGAGCTGTGCTCCTTTGTAGCAGGGCTGGATTTGACTCACTGAGCTTGTCTGGAGTTTCACTTGTGCAGCACAAAGTTTGATGGAAAGCTGTGGGCTGCCTGCAGATTGGGAAGCAGAGGGGAGAGAGGTGAAAACTCGTCAGGGCTCCCTGGGGGACATGAATTAGTTAATGACTGTGCTGTGCTTTGAAAATGTAAATGCTGTGTCAGAGCGAAGTCTGATTATAATAATCAATCTTCCTTTTGAGAGGGTGCTGGAGATGGGGAAAAGGATGAGACTGGCGCTGAATTTTTAGATCTGAGTTTCTCGACTGTCATTAAGGAAACCTTAATGACAGTCACTACCCAAGAGGGCAGCAGAGCCAGGGAAAGGCAAAAGGGGAATTTGGGAGGAATCATCCTTGCGAGTACTGATGGCTCCTTGACAAGCTGAAGTGAATTTTGTAATTCTATCCCATATGATTGTCCTGCTTGGAAAGGGAGGGGGTGACGCCTGCTGCTATGTGTGAGCTACCTCTGCTAATAGGAAAGGTAGGAACTGCCTCCCAAGCAGGATCCTCCGGGAATAGAAGGGAGGGAAGGGTGGCTGCTGCAGCTGTCCAGAGGTGACAGCTCCTTCTCCCTTGGCACTAGATACGTTTGTAGCGAGCGTTCCTGGTAATTATGCCTCTTCATTTAGGAGAGCGAGGGGGAGAAAGGAATATAAATTTGTATATTAACTTTAGAGATTGGAAGCAGTGTGAAGCGAACCTTCTCTCTGCGAGATTGTATTTGGAAATGAAATAGAATTACATTCAGTATAAACTTGAAAAATTGCTCTCTTTTTACTGCAACAGGAGGAGGAAAGCCACAGGCCAGACTGTATTGAGAGAAGCAGAAGTCAGCATATGTCCCTTTCCCAGTTTGTCTGTATTTACAAGAATATATATATATATATATATATATATATATATATGCATTTTTAGGAAGCTGTTTGCTGGAAGGTTGCTTCTAACCTTGTCTTCTCAGTGATAAAAGCACACCAAGTTTGTTAGATTGGCAACTCTGATCCAGCTAGACTTTGTCTTTAAAGGTAACCAAGTGGGAAATAGGTTGTCCTGGATCTCTTTTCTTATTGAATATCTGATTTTCTTTGGCTTTATTGCTTTTTTTTCACAATGGCGTCAGGGATTCATTTTCCCAAGGAAATGTACCAACTAATCCTGGTCTGCTTAGCCTGTTTCTGAATGCAAGTAGTATTTTATTTTCTAGGTATTGTCCTGTTCCTTTGAAGAAGAGTGAAGTTCAGTAAGAAATCTGGTGAGGTTTAGATCTCCCAGTGTGCTTCTCTGCAGATGTTTATGGGGAACAGTCCTTCAGAATCTCATGAGGCTGGGCAACCTGAGGAGGCGATAACTGTGCTGAGCAGAATGATATGTGGCAGTGCTCAGCATGGTGTCTTACAGGTTAAACTCACTGGTATTCATGTATGCTTAATTTCTGTCCTGACACCAAATTCATAAGCTTATAAACAGCAAGAGGTCATAGAATCATAGAATAGGGTTGGAAAGGACCTTTAAGGTCATCTAGTTCCAACTCCCCTGCCATGGGCAGGAACACCTCACACTAAACCATGCCACCCAAGGCTATGTCCAACCCAGCCTTGAACACCACCAGCGATGGAGCATTCACAACTTCCCTGGGCAACCCATTCCAGTGCCTCACCACCCTTACAGTAAAGAATTTCTTCCTCACATCCAGTCTAAACTTTCCCTGTTTAAGTTTGAACCTGTTACCATGCTGCTCTATGAGAAGAGAGGCCAATAAGGTCCTTAGTCACTGCCACATCCTTTGGAGAGAAGCACGGGTAGCATCCCTGGAATAACATGTATCCAAGCTCCTGAGGAGCTGTAGTTTGCCTGTTTTCAAACCTCAGCATATGGGTCATACTCAGAGTCCTGTTTCTCTGTTCTTGTCTATTTTAGTGCACACTCTTTCTTTCCAAGTCTGCTTGGTTTTCACCATTTAAATATTTATGTATTTAAATAGCTTCTGGAATTGTGTTGAAACTTGTAGTCAAACACAACCTCTCAATTCACCTTTCTGTGCGGGCTTCATGCAATTCAGTTCCTATTTATCTCTGCCTTTTAAAATCAGCTCTTTTGCCGAGGAAGGCCTTTCAAAGGATGTTGCATCAGCCCATTGTTAAATAAACCTTTAGACGTTTAGAATGGATTCAGCATTTCCTGCTTTTCACAGTTCCAAGAATGCTGAATGACGTGCAGACACACTTCATCAGGGTAAGATTGCTGTATCAGCCCCTCACTAAAATGCACTCGTTATTCAAATAATAACTCTATGTCTCCAGCATGTGTTCTGTGAAATGTGTGTACATGATGTGGGCGAATAAACCAGCCCCTTTCTTTTCAGCATGCAAATCCTATGAAGTACTTTTGATTTTGAGTCCTTTCCTACCCAAAATGAGGCACCTGAACAGGGATCTGATCATGATTTTGATCAGGGTGTGATAATCTTCAGAAGTTCATAAATGTGGTTTTCAAGTGGGACTGATTTGATATAAAAGTTCAAGTCCTGGGGTAAGTCTCATTCTGAAGGTGGGCTGTGGGCAGTAGGATGCTTTGGAATGGTTGTCTTCATCAGTGCTGAAGCTTGCTGGAATCGAGTGTGAGGAGCACCAAGTCTGTGGCATTGCAGAGGCTGGTTTTGAAGGGGACATATATGGGTCATAAATGACAAATGCTAGAAATAGACCAAGAAAATCAGCTCTCTAAAGTAAAGTTCTGTTTCTTCGAGCTGTCAGGAGATGAATCCATAATTTTATGTTTCTCCTGTCATTTCATGTATCTTTAAATAATTCCTCCAGAAGAGAGAACCAGCAAGGAACATATTTCTTCCACTGCTGTGGGTGTTTGCTATGTCATTAACACTTGGAGGAGAACTACCATCTCGCAATCCTGTCCAGGCAGGTTTAAAAATAAGGCTGAAAGAAGAAGGATATTTCATTTAATAAAACCCTAGATGAAAATCCATCCATGTTCTTCCTTCCTCGCTTTCTTGGTTGGTAAATAACAATGACAGTACAGTTTTCGGAAAAAGCATTTGCATTTCATCTTTTGAGGCACTTGCATATTTGTGGAAATGGGCATTCTAAAATTGTTCTGTATACTGGATGTGTCCTGATCACTTCTATGGAGAGCAATAAAGCTGGACTGAAATTCATGTTTATGAGCTGAAAGAGAGTAGAAAGGGATTGAGATAAACAGGATCATTTTAGGTCAAGAGCAAGAGGCTCCATTGTATTCTGAAAACATCACATAGTCAACATGTTAAGTACCTGCTTATGTGTTTTTTTCCCAAGTCATGGGCTCTGCTATTACTCATTATTCTCCCTTTCCTATTGTCAGAAAAGCTTTGGATAACTTAAAACCAGTATTAAATATAGTGTCTTGGTTTCTTTTCAGGTTGCTAAAGTTCTCTGTGCAGTGGGGATATTGCTGGGGGTCTGATCCTGTGTGCTATTAAGCCTGAAGCTCCTGCTCCTTAGGTCCCTCTTGTGTGGTTTTCAGATAAGGGATGCAATTATTTTGGGACAGTGTTCCCTTTCTGCCCTCAGTACTAGTTAAAAAAGTTAACATTAAAGAGAGCAAGAGGAGCCCAGCTTGACCTTGATTGTTTGGTACTGAATGGGGGAGTACAGCAGTGAGCTGTAATTTGAGCAGCCCTTTTCCCCTCTCTGGGTTCTGGTTTAATGTATTCAAAGTGATGAAAGTTTAACTCATCCAGTTATATCAAATTCTTGATAGAAACTGGAAGAATTTAGACATCGTTATTGAGTTAGTCTAAAAAGCAGAAAAAGACTGGTGAACCAGAGAGACTAGGACTGGCAATTAATTGAGGAAAAGGTATGCGGTGGGAATTAGGCAGAGAAAACAGCAAGAGGAGGTTGGGTTTTCCTCTCCTTATCCCTTCCTGATGGCAAGTGGACAGGAAGGGACAAACTTCGCCACTTCAGTGGGTCATTTCATGTTTACCACCCAGTCCCCAGGGCTGCCTTAGAGGCTGTGTCAAAGGGAATATTTTGGGTGGCCCCCTCACCTCTTATGCTTCCACATAGTGCTGAAAGTGATGTAGAAGGAATATGGGTTTGTTTTAGTCCTCGTCCTGCCTTCCTGTTGCTTATTGTCCTTGTTCAGTTCTGCTGCTGCTTTTCTCTGCTTTCTGCCTTGACCACGTGCACACTACTGAGTGGAGGAGCCGCTGGAGGAGCCAGCAGTGGCAGTGTCTCATGCGTCATGCTGGTATGAGTGTGCCAGGACCCTCCAAAGGCTGGTGAGATCCTGTTCTGCAGGTGAAACTGGAAAGAAGAGGAAGGTTTTATCAGCAGGTTCCTTATTTTCTGCTCTTTTTTGTGCTTCTCTTCTTGTTTCATGAAAGACCTGTTTGCCTGCGCTGTGCCTGCACTTTGGAAAAGCATAATTGAATCCCAACAACAAGCAGCTCCATCATATCTCAACTAACTTTATTTTTGCCCTGGAAGAGACAAATAACATTTTAGTACCTTCTCTGAGATTGTCAGCGAGGGACGTTTCCCTCATTGAAACTCTTTTAAGAGTTAAAGGAAACAGCATATTAATTAAATACTTAATACCTTTACAGTTTTACTTACTATTTTATTTTCCATAAGCAATGAGATTTTAATGATAGTAGTTTGCTCTGGCCCAAAGTGGTGCCTTGGTCTAAACTTTAGACTCTCCAATAGTTTTAATCCAGTAGTTTTAATCCTGGTCTGGGAAACAGGTCTGTGTCAGCGTGTAACTGCTCAAGCCGGTTTCGTCTGTAAAGATCTTTCTGTGTTCTCCTCTCCCTTCTCACCTCAGGAACATCAGATTTCAGTGCAGGTAGTTTTGCAGCTTGAAAACTGGCAAGACACAGAAATGACATAAAATACTCTTCCAGTCCCTGTGCCCTTCCCTCCTCATTCTCCTTCAACAGCTCATTCGTATAAACCCAGCAGAATCTCATCACAACAGCACTAAGCATATCTGGCACCGATTCGTCACCACTGGATATCAGGCAAGACCTGTGCTGATGTTTGTCACGGCAGCATTCACCGGAGCATTCATTCCCTCTCCTATCTCGTTTTCCTGTTAGGTACTCCATTTTTTCCTCTCTATGCAGCCAGAGACCCCAGATCACAGCACCAGATTACTCGCCCATCCCCTCTGTCCCCCCTTTTCCCCTGTGAAGGCGGCTATGATTTATCTCCTTGTGCTGGTGAGCAGGTGGCACTTGGCCTGAAGGCTGAGCCCGCTTAGCCAGTGATAAATAACACACTTACCAGCCCTTCCACCTTCAGGTGCTGTCCACGTGCAGTCCAGAAAACCAGCACAGAACTCTTAACAGCAAACACATCCAGACTTCAGCAGGCACAGGAAGTGGGAAATAGAAGGAGTGTTTTCCAATTCGTAGGTTGGAATTGAAGCCTGCTCCTGGTCCCAGTACCTTTTGTTTACATTCCTGGAATTATGTAGCTTGCTTGCTTTATCCCCAGCCATCTGTGATGTGCTGAGCTGGGAGAGATAAGCTCAGTAATCAGAAAATTGAGGGAAGCATTTCTGGCTGTGATAATCTTATCAGGCAGCTAATATACATTAACATTTGTACAGCCTGATGGTGCAGGTGGGGACTTTGCTTATTTTTGCTTCCTAGATGCCTTTTGACAGAAAGGAGGAGTATGCAGGGCTTCAGGGTACCAGGGGGAAATATGGCTAAAGCCTCTATTCTGTCCTTTCTCTTACCCTCTGTCCCTGAGGTGTCAGAAATGGGAGGGAGATAAATCCAACCATCCCTTTCCTGTCCTTTCCTGCTAACAGTGCTGCCATGCTCGGCCTGTCTGTTCTGGTAAGCATGGAAGGGCAAAGAGGCAATATGTCAAAATCTCAGTTCTGGCTGAGCAGTATGACTGCACATGTCAGTATGCTCCTTTTCCATGTAAAACTGGTCGGTTTCTGCCAGCTTTCTGTCTCTACAAGAAATTTGCCATTGCAATGTGATTTTGCTCTCCAGCTCTAATCCGTGCTGTGGAAGGGAATGGTGTATTAATGGATTATTTCTCTGATGCTGAGCACTGAGCTCTCTATGGTCACAAGTTTTGCATCCGTAATTGCTTATTGCTTCCCTCTTGAGTGAAAAATATTGTTTCTGTCAATGGATCTGTTAGGGGAATTAGTTGCCAGGTGCTGGAAGACAGATGACAAAAGGAAATCCAGAATCTCAAGGATGAGTGTGAGGGAGGTCTAAGGTGGGAGAAGGTGCTGGAGCAGAAGTTGAAGTATCATCTAGGTGGTTCATTTCTGCTTATACTTTGTAATAAATCATTTTCTGATTCAAACATCAGTAGTTTTATCAATTCATGTGTTGTCTTGATAGCTGGATTAGGGATACAGATTCCCATAAGTCAGAGAGCCTGGAAATGGTAGAGTCTTGGTAAGAAGTTTTCAAGTCTGCACAGTTTTGAAGTACTTTCTTATGAGTTCCTTCCCAAGCAAGGCCAGAGGCGGAAAGCATTTTTAATTGTTTGTTTGTTCCACAAGAACTACCTGAGCAACTGGAGCTAGAAGTGTATATTGAAAAGTGCTGGAAATATTCCCCAGCCTTTTGGATTCAGTGTACGTGTCTCAAACTTGTCTTGGACAAGACAGCATAATCCTGTGGTTCATTTTTCTGGGGAGGAACTGAAACTAAATGAGGTTGAACTGTCAATACTGAATCTCAGGTAACAGCAAGCTCCTAATACCACACAGATAATTCTCTGCATCCCATTATCCGTGGGGGACAGGAGGGGGAAGTATCTGGAAGAGAAGCAGGAACTTTGCTTAGAAACAGTCGGTTTCTCTGCCTAATCTGCGTTGGAGATGCTGGGAAAGGCAGAAGGGCAAGGAAGCAAGGTTAAGTGAGGTCTTGATAGTCAACACATGGAGGGCTGTGCTTCACGTCTGTATCCTGGAAAGGTCTGATCTGTGCAGAGCATGTTCTCCTCTCCCCTTGCCTTCTGCGTGTGCCCCTTATTACTCCTGGAAGAACTAATGCCTTTTCTCTTCTACAGCTGGAGGTGGAGATGAAAGTCCTGAAGTCTCAAGAGTGCACAGCTGAGCAAAGTACCATCATTACCAAGGAGGAGATTGACACACTAAGGTAGGCAAAGCAAAGGGAAGACTCACAAGATTCTGTGGTTTTCAGTGGAGCTAATGAGAAAGAAAATGCCCTCAGTCATAGTTTTGCTGCTTGCTTTGGTTATTGCCATGTCATGGTAGAACACCAGATGCTATATGTCACAGTCAGAACATATTGTCCTTGCATCTCTCAAGTAGGATGTGTTTTTCCTGAGCACACTTTTTGCTTTCCTGACAGATTTTATGGACATGAGAAATCCATGAAGCATTAACAGAAAGCCCCAGCCCCTGATCCCTCCTGCAGCCCCTGATCTCTCCTGCATTTAGACACTTTATAAGCTTTTCTGTATTCTGGGATGCTGCAGGCTCTCTTCTTTCAATGTTTGGGTTCTCTTGCTCGTAGTTATTCATAAGGCTGGCTCCTGCATCACTATTCCCACTGTTGACTTCCTTTCTTGTGGAAACAGCATTGCTGTTTGTTTCTTATTTTGACCAAATCTTGACTGTAAATACAGGATCTGTTGGCATGTGTGTGAAGAGACTTAGAATCCAGCTTTTGTAATACTGATGTACATGTAGCACAGGAGATAAAAGAGGGATGTTTCCCCTTGTGCATTGCTGTAGCTGGCAGAGGGGTACCTGTTGAGATTCAGTGAAAGAGAAGTTACAAAACAGCATTTCAGCAGAGGATACATGAGCATTTACAAAAGCTACAGTGAAGCTAGACAACCTTCCCACATATTTATTAAAGCATTTGCAGTTTCCATTCCAAAGCAGGTGACACAATAAATATTGAGCACAGAAAAGTTCATCTGATTCTGAATGTTTAATAAAGTTCCTTTTATTTATGTTGAGCAAATCAGATCTTGACAGGCTGAGGTTTTTATTCTCAGCTGATGTAAGACTTTGGCTGGAGTTTCACTTCTTAATTCTGTTGTATTTTCAGTTCCATCACTATAAAGCTTTACTACCTCATAGGACTGAAAGCAAGAGTTTGCAGCAAGCAGAATCTTACAGAAGGCACAAATTACTGGCCTGTACATTATGACTTTGCTCCTGTGCTTTTCATCTGGAGCTTATTTTATGGCTTAGAAAGCCCAGTCCCATAGCAGAGGGGAGGTGTTTGATAATAACACATGTTCAGCTAAGCTATTCCAGTACCTTTTAGGGCTGTACACCTCATCTTCAGGACTCCTGTAGTTTTCTTCAGGTTCTGGAGACCCAAGGCATGCATCTCCCTTTCTTATTCTATCGTCTGTTTGATTTCTGGTAAAGGATAGTATGCTATGGCTTCCCTTTTTCAGGGAGATAAACCTTTTCTCCTTCTGCTTTTGGGCATATCTGTTTGACCTGATCTCATTCAGGTCTTTCCTTTGCTAAGTTGCACTAGACCCTCTGAAACCGGATGTTTATACTGCTGCAGAAGCATTCAGCACCTCCTCAGCAACATTAAACCCATCACTTCTGATTAATGCTGTGTCTCCATATCAGTAAAGCCAGCATCCTGTTTGCTGTCTTCTGGGAGCTGAAGGTTTTCAGAGTATTCAGAGTATTTCTCCTGTACCTCGTCAGTCTCTCCCTCCCTCCCTGGGTTGGTCTGAGCCGCAGCACCCTTTCATGTAGGAGGTGTTTAGTCTCTTTTGTTTTCACCTCCAAGACTCATTATTTGGTGTTTATCTCCACTGAACAGCACTTGCCATCTATTAACTGAGCAGCTCCAGGGACCGTGTGTGGAGGGGGAAACAGCTGGATTGCCACATAGTCCAGGACCACTCTGCATTGTGGAAGTCTCTTGACAGTGGGGATAGAGATGTCTGGCTTTGCCCTGAATGAAAGTGTGTTTCCTGGGCAGGGTGAAGCAGCGTTCCCAAGTATCTCCTTGTTATGGGATTGTGGTGTTTGGTTCTGCTCAAAGGTAGCCCTAAACTCCCTTAGATAATGTTTTTCTCTGTTCGTTTCCAAAGAATTTCTTTGATTGCCAATCTCCTCCTTTCATAAAATTGTGTCAAACCTTTCACACAAAAAGCCATTGATGGTGCAGAGCTACATTCCAGTGATGAGCTGTGCACTGAAAGCTCTTTCAGCAAAGAGGCTAAGCTGCGGCAGTTGTTTCATGGTGATATTTTGTCTTTTCTTCTCTCTGTCATTTCAGTACCATGCTCTTGAGGATGGTGCTGAATGTGGATGCGCAGGGGCCACAGTCTCAGGATCTAATTCCAGGCTGTTTTTTCTTTCACTTTTTACTGAACCACTTTCTGTTGTTATGGGTGATTTAACTATTTGTCCAGGCTGTGATACTAGTCATTTAGCTACAAAGCTGTTCCAAAAGCATGGATTTCTTTGGTTTTAATCACCCTTTTCATTGCTGAGCTCTAACAGTAAATGACTTGGTGCAAAGTGTTTTTTCTGCTGGAGAACGGGTAAACCAGTGCCTACTCCTTTTCCTTTACTGTTTGCTACTATTACTGCTTCAGGTGTCATTTTAGACTCTGAAGAATTCAGTTCAGCTTTGCAGAATCAACTGCGTAAAGACTTTTTTCTTATGCTTCTGGACATAAGCAGTCAGAGGTTATGGTTGGGTCTTATTGTGTGATTTCTGGCATTTTCTGTGTGTTGGACAAAAAAAACAGGGCCAAGTTCTTTCTTTACAGAAGCGACTCTTTCTCAAAGGAGCACAAGATAAATCACTGTCTTCCCTAAGGCTTTTGGGCTTCAGGAATAATGTGCTGTGGTCCACACCAGAAGACTCCTCAGGGCTCAGCTGGATGTGTCCTGTCCGTATAGCAGAGGCGAAGTGCAAGGCTGTGATGAAAGAACAGAAGGGGTTTGGAGGAGAATAAAGATTAGTATTGGAAGGGATTAGGTCTGTTGTGCTTGTCCTGCTGTGTCTTTGTGGGCCTCAATGGGACTGGTTTACTCAGTTTTACATAGCTGCAAAGGAGGAATGAGCAATACAAGCTCTGCTATTACTCCTTCCTTCTACAGACCACTGCCAGCAATTAATTCTGTCAGAAAGCAGGGAAGAATGCAACTTTCAAATTGGAAAGTGAGGAAAGAAATGCCACAGCTTATGAAGGAGTTATTTCCATTTCTGTAGCTTATTGTGGTCTTCAAATCCCATTAACCTACAGTATGATGCTTCTGCTATTCTGGACTGAGCCCAGCCTCTCCAGTTAGCTGCTGTCATGAAGGAATATGACAAAGAGGAAAACCAGCCAAAGCCAGTGAGGGGATTCAGCAGAGCAGGAATGGTCTGGGAGCCTCCAGGCACATCAACATACACCCCTTGGGTTAGAAGCTAACTTCTGAAAACAAAAGCAGGAGAGACATAAAGGTGGAAAAAAATCCATATTAATCCTTTGAATCTGTGTTCACCTCCTGTGAGTGAATGGGAGCTTTTAAAAACACATCCTTTGTCTCATTTTTCTTTAGTATGGAAAGTAAATTTTCAGCGAGAGACTTGAAAGACTTTATCAGTTTTTCCTCCTTCTCTTGAGAACAAAGTGCTCTTTCGTCAGCCCTTTTATAGCTTTAAATGTGAAACTCTCTCCCCAGCATCGTCGTTTCTGAAGAGACAATAAAAGCTGGTGCTAATGCTGTCATTTCTCACACTTCTTGCTGCTCCTTCTGAAATCACATTTGTTTATATTCTGCAGATCTTACGAAGAGAAAAAGTGGTTGAACTGTGGAGTTCATGCACTGTGGGGTATAGCAAAGCAGAGAGCATTTAGGCATTAGCACCTTTTAGAGGGAAGGTGATAACTGTGCAGTAACTCCTATTTCAGAACCCATAAATAAAAGTAATATATTTTAAAAGAACTTCATTCAAAACTTAAGTGGCAAGAGCTGAAGGACCTTTTCAGCTGGAACAAATCTGAACTTCTTTCTGCTGTCAGACTGCAACCTCAGTAAATCCTAAATGTTTTCTGTGGATTTAGTGACTGGGGAGAGTTACAGTAATTCAAAAGAAATTCATGTCCTTGCCAATGCCCATTAGTCACACTTGCTGGAATTCTGTCTGCTCTGCTCCTAACACCATCTCAATGCCATCTGGATCCCTTAATAGTGTCTTCCCAACACATACATTTTTTGCTCCATTCACTAGTTTCCTGTTCACCAATAGCTTTTTCCACATGGCCGTGTCCTCTCTGCAGATGGGACCTCTGTGAGACATGTCCTCATGGGTAATATCCACACTGCTCTACAGGAGACCACAGAACACACATCTGAGAACATTAAAAACCAATAAAAGATAATAAAAGGAATTCATGGCAGGGAATTGTCATTGGTTAACTGCACTGAATAGCTCTGGGCTGAGAGCAATTTTGGGATAGTGCCTAGATGCTGTTGAAACCCTTCTTCCTTTCTAAAGTAGGAGCAGCTTTTCTGTCTGGCAGCCCTTGCTCACCATCTAAATGCTTTTTAGGTAGACTAAACACACACAGTGTAATGTCTCCTGATTCTCACAAGTGTCATTTCAGGAGACCTGAGGCTGTAGGCTTGTTTTCTTTTGTTAGTTCTTCTGATGTGGGACAGTGACACATCCAGAGGACGCAATATAAAGCTCAGTTTTTAAAGCAGGAAGATCCACAAGTGTGAGCAAACAACAGTGAATCTGTATTCTTCCGCTAGATTAGGTCTTGTGAAAGGCCATGGAGGTGACTTGAATTTGTGTTGTGTCTGTGGAGCCTTCAACTCTGGTTTAAGCTCTCTGTATCTGATGTAGGAAGAGCCTTCCAGAAGTGCAAAGAGATCTTTGCCAGAGTTTAAATATTTTCATGTTTTTTCAACCCCTATATGGAGAAGTTGGTAAACTTTCCAGAAATTAATCCGAATTATTTTTCCCTGTATCACAAACCTTAAGAATGGTGTCAATATTTCAGAAAGTTTCTTCTTGCCTTGTGCTGCAAGGCTGCTTTTAAAATGGGCAATAGCATCCATTCTGGACCAGATGTCAAGTTAGCAGATCATAGAATCATTGATTATGTTGGGTTGGAAGGGACCTTAAAGCATATCCAGTTCCAACACCCTGCCTTGGTCAGGGACACCTTCCACTAGAGCAGGTTGCTCCAAGCCCCATCCAACCTGGCCTTGAACACTGCCAGGGATGGGGCAG
>JASSUY010010641.1:14814-32359 GCA_032466535.1 Forpus xanthops
GAGCAGGTTGCTCCAAGCCCCATCCAACCTGGCCTTGAACACTGCCAGGGATGGGGCAGCCACAGCTTCTCTGGGCAACCAGTGCCAGAACCTCAGCATCCTCATAGTAAAGAATTTGTTCCTTATATCTGCAACCAGATGTTTCTGTAGTTTGTGGTTTCTACAGTCCCTGTAGGTCTTTCTGGTTCTCACGTATATTTATCTGGGATTGTTCTCCCTACCTGAAAGCAGCTCATGTGTCACAAATTGAGGCATGCAAATTGGTGATAAAATAACATTGCACACCTTGTGCGGATGTCCCTGGACAGAGAGAGCATGAGAGGTACATGCAGACTACAGCTGCCTTTGTGGATGCTGTTGCATCCAAAGCAGTGCCCATTGGCTTTGTACCTGAATTTATGTAAATGAAGAGATCTAAGTGCCAAGCAAGTAAATATTTTTCAATATTTGACTACTGTATCTTAACCACCAGCTGCAAATGCTTTGCTGTGTTTATATATAGATAGGGTTTCCCTTGCTTCCCTCTCTTTGCCATTGGGAAGAGTTCCCCAGGGCTGGAAAGCAAAGCTGGAATAGCACAAACTGTTTGCTAATGGTTCTTAATGCTTTCCCACTGGGGATCCAGGACACTTAACAGTTTAAAAAATAGAAGAGGGAGAATTAGTGAAGGCACTAGTCAGTCCCAAGAACCTGTCTGGTACTAAGAGGCTACAGCACTGTTTCTGGTCCTCAGCATGAAGCAAGCAGCAAGTTGTGTCTCTGAAGATGGGCAGAGCCAAGGCAGCGTGGAGAGGAGCTTGCTGTGCCTTCAGTGGGCTTCGTTTCCCTGCACACAACCTCTGGAAAGCAGGATGCCAATTATTACATCTTAAAATAGCAGGCAAAACAGCACAACAGTATAATGACTTAAACCCACCCTTGATACAGTTCACTCAGATCTTTGTGAAGTGTCTTCTAGAGACTGTTACGAATGATTTTCCAAAGTCATGCATCTTAAAAGGTTTGAGCTTAAACCTCCGCATGGAGAGGAGTTCTGCAGGCAGATAGAGACAACATCACAGCTTACTTGAGAGGTTTGGTGGGGAGGGATTTGTTCTACATTAAAATTCAGCATGTAAAGTGTGAAGAAAGTCCTGATGAGAGTCCTGTGTCTGGCTCTGACCTTTCAGTAGCTGCTGCACTGTTCCTCAGAGAAAAATGTTGCTCTTCTTGTGTCCTGTTCTGCAATGCATTTAGAAACATGCTATTAAAAGCATTCATTCCATTCTGAATTTTCATTTCTTCCAACCTTTTCAGTCTCCAGCTTCTCCAGCATCCTCCATCCCCACTAGCTTTGTGTGTCTCTTCTGGAAATAATTGATGGTCTTTTTTAATGTCTTGGACAATACTAAAAGCTGCTCCTTGGCATTTTAGAAGCTTCTAAGAATAAAAAAAGCTGATACTTTCTAATATATGAAAATTACCAGCAGGGGTCGGGCTTACGAGTCATTTAAGCAATTCAAGCTGCCTGTTTCTAAACGAGGCACTTCCGTGCTGAATGTGTTATGTATCAACCAACTTCTATGGAAAAGTTTAGAACTTTTGCCCATTGAAGAGGAGAGATGACCTGTTTGTTATACCTGAAATTTCTGTTGCAGAATGTTGGGATACTGGCAGATGGGTGCTGGGATTTTCAGCTTAATTTAGATCATTTACAAGTCAATATTATCAAACAAGATGATAATTTTTAATTGATATTCTGGAAAAGGAATCTAAAGAAATTCAATGCAAAGATCAGTGTTAATCTACATTAGTTGCACAGTTAACACGTGAAAGGTGAGGTTCATGGAGCAGCATTAAGCCCCCTGTACTTAAATGCAAACAGAAATGTTACATTGAAAGTTCTCTAATAGTGTCTCCCACCAAACAAGTTTGATAGAGTTCTCTGAAGGAAATCAACAGTCCTTTGGCTAAGGCTGATGTGGTTGACAGAATATATTTGTCCTTTCAAAAAGGATTGAGCCAGAGGTCAGAAAGAAACTTAATGAATATGAATGAAGGTTCTTTGTTGGATTAATAGGAGTATAACAACCACTGAGGACTGGTTGTCTGGTGTACTGTCTGCAGGGATGGCTGGCGGAGGAGCACCATGTGAGTAAAGCAAAACTGCTTTGCTAGAAGGCTGTCTTAGCTTCTGGTGCCTTGTCTCTGGGATTTCCTGAACCAGAGATAATATGATGTCTTTTTATTCTGTGAAGCTTCATGAATTTTTCTTCCATTAATTTGCTTATGTGGTATGAACCTAAAAGATAGAAAATCAAAGAATAAATGCTGTTGTCACAATACTGAGGGGTTCCCACTGTTCCTAGAATGTTTTTTTATTTGGAACTTATCCAACACAAATTGGAATTTATGAGTAGTGAGCTCACAGAATTTGAGATAATATGAAATTGTTCAGCTTATCAGACTGCTCAGGGCTTCAGAAGAAGTTTATGATTCGACTCGAGATGGGAAATGAAGTTGTACATCAGTAATTGCAAAACCCACGCACATAGAAGAAAGTATCTTTACTTTTCCTCCCTCAGTACAGGGCTCCAAATGAGCCGTTTATTGCTCAAGAAGGAGATCTTACTTTGTTGTGAGCAGTTTTCTAAAAATACCAGGTAAGTGCTCTGTAGTCAAAAAGACTAATAGAATACCCAGGCATTATTAGAAAAGGGGACAAGGACAAAACAGAAAGCTTCATTATACCACTGACTGCATCTGAGTGCTGTTTAGAGCTCTAGCTTTTCTCATAGCAAAAAGTCTGGGTAAAACCTGAAGAACAGAGAAGGGCAATAAAGATGAGGAGAAATACAGAAAATCCTTGATGTGAGGAAAGACTAGATTGAGATTCTACAGGAAATAACAGCAGAGGTCTATAAAATGGTAGAGGGAAGTATGGTACCTTTCATGGCAAAACTAAGAGGCACTCAGTGAAATAATCACATGTGAAGTATAAACCAAAACAAACTAAATATTCATACAGCACAGAATTACATTGTGGAACTTACTGCCAAGGAGCATTGTGAAGGCCAAAAGTATAAATCAGATTAAAAAAAAGATTTGATGCACTCAAGGAGATTTTAGCTGTTGGTAGTTATTAAACGTGATGGTCTAGACTCTGTGGTTCAGGAAGTACCCAAGTTGGATTTGCTTTATATTCAAGTTGTATGTTTTTAATATACTTTCACAAATTATGTTTTCATTGTACAGACTTGTATCTTTTAGTCATACGTTTTAACTGCCTTGGTCATGTAGCTTTGTGGTACTAGATAATAATCTGATACTGCTTGTGATTTCATGCTCTGCTTGATGATTTATGGTGGGATTGTGCAGGAACACAGTGTCATTAACTTTCTCTTCTTCTCCAGGCAGAAAATTGAGGAGCTGGAAGCTGAACGCAGCAAGCTGGAAGAGCAGAACAGATCTCTGGAAATGAAACTGGAGAAGCTAACTGTGCAGGTAGGAAATGGGGAGGTCCAGCCCAGCTGGAGAACCCGACATAGTCCATTCACTGTAGCTGCTCTAACCAAAGTACCAGAATGCTCACAGCACACGGCTGCACTTCCCTGTGTCTGGGCAAGGCGCACCAGAAGCCTTTGCAAACTGCACCAACACACCTCTATCTCTGACTGTGGTTTTGGAGCTTTCTAATGTCAGCCCCATAAGTACAGTTGTCTTTTTTAATGCCTGTGCTTAGAACCTCTTCTTTCTCTTCTTAGAGCCTTAAAAACTTCCATTTTAAGTAACTCCACTACTGTAAGTTGCCTGTATGCAAAATTTGTTTGTGCCAAAGCAGGAGTGTACACTGGGCTTAAAAGCATGGAGCTGATATGGAAATTCAAGCTCCATTCATACTGAAGACTCCAATGCTGCTATCAGTGATGAAGACAGAGACCATCAGTCTGTGGCCTCATTATGTTGCAGTTTTCCAAGCCAGGAAGCATCAGTGTTTTTGAGAGGATAATGTGGCATGTCTCCAAACCACAGACACAGAGGACAGAAGGTGTGGAGTCAGAAGGACAAAAGGGTGTGTTTCTTTTGCTGTGCCGCTATGGGTGTTTTACCTGTTCCAGAGGTAGTGCTGTCTTACATGGCTGAAGGTCTTCAGCTTTTCACTCTGGATAGATCTGTGAAGTCTCACCCTCCTTGAAGGGCTCAAGTTGAGTGGACTGTCTGTTCAGCTTGCCCGCATTCAGGGAACAGCTTCCCCATGCAGAGCAGGGGCATGGGAGTTGTTTAAAGCTTTTGTAGTAATTCTTGTTTGAAAAGTACTAGAGCAAACAAGAACCTGAGCCTGTTTGTTTAATCAAAGCTATGAACAGTGTTATCTCTCCCTTCTGTTCTCTCTGATACGCTGAAAAATTTGGCATTGTAGCGTTTCATTCTCTTAATTTTTTTCTTTCTCCCTTTATTTTTTCCCCCTATTTTTGTGTAAATTGCTTTGTGGCAGAAAACCTGCAGGTTTGAAACTCCCCACATTGCAGACAGAGCATTGATTTTATCTTGACACCTATTAGAGGCAAATCAAATCTTTTTTCCCTTTTTTTTTTATTACCAATTCCTAGAGCCAGGGGAAGTGACAGCTTTGATAAAGCAGAGAGCTAAGAGCTGCTGAGCATCTCTGCTGAGCCATGCTTAGTGTGAAACCTGTCACCTGGCTGCTTTAATTGGGTTTCAGTCATCGGACAAGCAGGAAAGCTTTGGGCTGGTGTTTGGATGCTTAGGCCTCCAATAAACATAACAGCAGCTTTGGCATCAGAGCACATTACAGTTCACTCAGGTCACATTAATTTGCCCATGTTGTCTCACCATGGCTTCTGGCTTTCCAAGAAGGTCTGACCAGAGAAATTCTCTATTTTATTAGTGCTGTCTCAATGTGCTCTGCTTTGTTCGTACTGCTGAGATGGCAAAACACCCAAGCTTTTCAAATTGCACATTCAAAGAGGAAAGGTCTGACGTTTTCAGAATAGTCTTGCAAATTGTCTGCCTTCTGATAGAGGAGACCACCATCAGCTACCATTTGGATAGCTGAGCTTTCACAGTATAGAACAGTAATGTGGTGATAGGAACAAGATGGGACCTCCATTCTGTGATAAAACTACGGTACAATAACAGTTGTCACCAAAGAGGCTTAGAAGGCTTCTCACAGGATCCCCATGACCTATCTCTTTAATGGTGCTCACTGTTAAAATGGAGTACCGTGTAGGTCAGGGCTTTGTGATCGGAGTATCTGCAGATAGAGCAGAGAGAAAATTATATGGGAAGGAGGAGATGTAGGTGTGGAAAAAGAGAAGAAAAGTGGTCATCTGGCTTAGCAGGTCTAGGAAAGAGAAATCTGCCAATCCCCTAAAACGCTGGTTAGGGAGCTAAATTAAGGTAACCATGCCCTTAAATCTACTTTTCCAAGGCTGAGAACGTGGCTTCAGTTCTTTATTTAACAGGAGGTAGCTCACCCTTTCCTTAGCTTCTCACTTCACTTGTGTCTTGCAAGACTGGATGCCACAGGAAGCTTCTCCAAAAGAGCAGGAGTAGCAAAGAAAGCATAAATAAAGGAATATGTAAGCCCAACACTAAATGTAAGTATTGATCGGTGCTTACCCACTGAAATGGTCAAGATTTCAGAACTCCTCAGAGACAAAAACATCAGCCATTTTTTATTCACTTTGAGAATCAAATATCATGATAGGCCAAGCTTAGAATGGCTTTTCTAAACACTTTGGAAGAAGATTCCTTGCAGTGGGAACACACTAAGTTAAGGGTAAGCCTAGAAATCCACCCCTTCTGTCAGTGCGGAGCAAATACACTGAAAATATTATTGTCGACACAGATACAGTCACTGAAATGTTGCTAGTTTAACATGTTACTTATTCCCATCTCTGAAAGAAATCACTGGGAAGTGATGGGTTAAAATAATGTCGCTTTATCACCAAGAAAAAGCGAGACCAAGCTTACATACAGAAAGCAAGAACATTCCACTGAACAGAAAGGTGATTGGAATTACAAACCCAGGGAAAGCATGGCATCAAATCAAATACAGATGTAAGAAAAAGTAGGGGGTGACATTAAACAAGGCAGGATAAGGGTGAGTTCTGAGAAATCTCTATCTGCAGTTCCTTCTATTTGAAAATAAAACCTCTGGCTTTCTGGAGTTGTATCTACTACGTGAAAGGTACATAGAAGGGATGCATTAAACTGAATTTGGAAAAGGAAGAGGCAGGATGTAAAAGTAAAGCTTCGACTGCTTTACACTGGGCTGAAACCTGTGGAGTTCACAAAGCTGAGTGTGGTGAATGAAATTGAAGAAAATGCATCCAGTATTTGGTGATTCAACCTCAGTGTTTGACTGTGTTAATATGTGGAAAGGTGTAAAGTTTCAAATTTGCCTCTTCTCTCATCCTTTTGTATCCCAGTATTGGCACATGAATGTTGTTTCTGCTGCTATTGCTATGCACTTTGTGAACTACAGGACTCTGATGGGCTGGCCACAGTGCAAGTGAGCTGTGAAAGGTACTTTGGTGTTAGTTGTGTGACTCACACTTCCTGAGCTGAATATTAGCAGATAAATAAACTGAGATACTGGTAGCTATCTCCAGCAGTGTGTATGACATCTGACATCTCTTTGTGTCCTTTGCTTGTGTGGGGACAGCTTGAATTACGGCTTAAGGCACTTTCCACATCCACACACCCCTTCTTCCATAAACCTCTTGGCTCTTGACACCTAGCTGCAGGCTGCATTGATTTTCCTTCACTGGTATAAAGATCTTAGCATGGATATTACTCATTGGTCAGGTCTTTGCGGCTAATAAAAACCTCAGATTATAAAAACACAAATGTTGGAACTGTGGAAAAATGACACCCTACTGAGAGTGCCTTCCCTGTTGCACAGGATTTGAACTATGGCTCGGGGGGGAGATTCAAATAACATGTAAAAGAAGTGTTTTTAACCAGAGAATTTTATCCTCTCTCCTCTCCTTTTTTCCATGAAGCAAAACCCACTTGTTAGTAGCTGGCCTAGGGTGAGCAGACTTGCTGAGACTTCAGTGAAGGGTTTGGTTTGGTTATCTGAAATGATGTGGCCCATCTTCCAGAGCTGCTGGTGGAAAAGTGCACCTCAGTGCCAGGAACAAGAGACTGATCAAATCAGTGCTTTTTAGATAAAGTGGGAGGAAAGACTTGTGAGGAGTGTTCAATTAGCATTTCTTACTGCTAGAAGACTTGTGTTTGCAGGCAACGAAGCGGATGTGAAGTGTTTCTTATGCAAATACTGCTCTCCTGCTTTTCCTGCTCTCCTCTACTCTTTGAGCTGAAGGAGGAAAGATTCTTCAAGTTTGGCTGCTTCAAGGAAGATTGATTAAAATCAGCTGCAGTTTGACTTAATTGGCTCCATATGCTTGGAAAGGGAGCAGGACTAGTTAGAAGTCCTTGTGATTAGTTCACGGCGGATTGGTGATAAAAATGAAACTCCAGTTAAAGTTCAGATGAGTGAATCTGTGCAGATAAAAGTCAGGGAGATGTGGTTGGGCTTGAAAATCACCTCTAGTCCCATAGCCGAGCTAGCAGCCTGATCCCTTTGAGTGTGTACATGTGTATTTATGAGGCTAAATGGAAGGAGTCCATATTTTCTTGCTTGCTTCTGAGTAAAAAGAATGACCTGTGGATGCTGGCAGTCAAGGAAACTTGAACAGGAGCTCAGAAAGCTGGGAGGGGATCTCAGGGACTAGTGAAACATTACTAGGGTACTTTGGCAGTGTGAAAGTGTGGCACAAACTCTGAACTGAACAACTGCGATGCCCCTGCAGTAGTAACTAGTTGTGTTTAGCCTTTGTGATGGTCAGGAATAACACGGCAGCACTCATAAAAATGCAGTATTATTCACAGAAATTGAAATAATTGAACTTTGCTTATTACCTCAAAGAGCTTGGAAGGAGTTGGCTACCTACAGAGTATGGGGACAGTCATCAGAAAACTCCACAGCCCAAAGGTGGTATTCATGCTAAATTTTGCCATCAGAGTAGAAGGGACTGAATTCCCTATTACACCGAATTCCCTCTTAGTGTCTACAAGGGAACTGGCTAAGAAAAACACACTCCACAAAGTGTTTAGGGATATTTCTTCATGCTGCACAACTTTATTAATGTGTTTTGAGGTATTCATTAATGCATGTGTAGTAGTTCCTTTCTAAATGTCTAACTTCGCTATTGTTATCGACCATTTTACATCTTAAGATATTAATCTGGTTAATTAAACCTCTGTTTCTTCCAGGGCTTAAATTGATTATTTTTGCACAGATTAAAGCATAAAACACTTGTCCACTTCAGTGGTAGTTGTGTTGAGCTGTAATGATTTGAAGATAAGAAATAAGCATGTTCTGCAAGCAGAAATTGCTTTGTTCCTTAGTAAGAGGGGCTGACATAATTGGTAAAGTTAGATACAAATAGAGTGGGTATCTGAAGATTTGGCCTGTTTGTCTGCTTCAGGTTGTTTTAATTGGCCTGCCTAAGCTTAGCATGGACTTGTGGTTGGTCCCACCACAGCAGGAGGCTCTGCAGGGAGAGTCGACAGCGGCTGTCTCCTGTATTAAGTTCTCCAGAAGTCAAATGTCCACAGATGAAGAAGGTGCTGGGACATCCAGAGTGCTCTCATGTTTCTTTTCTCCCTTATCTCTGCAACCTGTATGGGTGGGTTAGTCTCCCTCGTATGCTAGTGCTGTTTTGAGGAACTAACAAAACATCTGGGAGCTGTACCCCAGCACAGATTCCTCTCTGTGGTGGACAGGGAATGTTTCTCCTCTTTAAGCATTAATGACTCATTTAATAGTTAGGACTTGGCGGCCAGGCAGTAACTAGCTTAGAGTTAAGAGCCCAAGGCAAAGTTGCAGTCATTTAACAGTCTGTTCATTATGTGACCAGTGGAGAATGATGAATGAATCATTTACACTGTTATAAAACTTAAAAGGACATTGTCAACCTTTCAAGGTTCCTTAATTGACCTTTCAAATGTTCAGGAGTCTTCTCCATGCTTTCCCTTTCTCAAGCTTCCTGTCCTTTTTCCTTCATCTGTGAGTGCTGTGGTCCTCCTTTGCCCTTGTGGCACAACTGCTTCTCTCTGAGAGTCTCGGGTGGTCAATTTCAGCCCTATTTAAAAAAAAAAATAACAAACAACAAAAAGAAGCTTCTTAAATGGGTTAGTGCAGACCACTTGGCGTTTCTTAAGTCAGGTATAGCTTCTGGCAAGGGGTAGGAACAAATCTGTGTGTGCTCTAGAGGGATTTAATTATGAGATAGAAGAGCTGAAAACATAAGAGGAGACCCTGTAAAAAGATGAGTTAAGCAGAGAAGTGCAGGTCTCTTCTAACCCAAACCATTCTATGATTCTATCTTCAGTGCTGCCAGCCAGCTGCAAAGGATATATGCTAAAGCACTACCAAAACGAGTGTGAGGGAAAAAAAAACTTCCCCTATAATGTGCCTATAAATTGTAGTAAAATGATATGTTTATCTGTGAGAAAACATTGTGTATCTTGTGCCATGTGAATGAGGTACTGAAGAAACAAGTGTAAAATGGAAGGGTTGTAGAACCTGCTGTGCTCCAACCCTTGAGGACTGCATGAATCAGCTGGGGCTGTGCAAATATTTGTACACATTAATTCTGAATTAATTGCAGTTATTAGAGTTAACAGGACATAGAAACATTCCATGGGAGCGGAGAGGAGAAACATAAACATGTCATCAAGTTGTAGATTTGTCATTAGGTGGTTCAAGGAGAAGCTGTTTCATGGCCTCAGCGGCCCTGATAAATGTCATGTGCATAGTGGATGTCAAATAAAACAAGGACATGCACGGTACAGACTTACTAATGTTTGATAACATTGGGGACCAGGAATGCACAGATTCACATTTGTGCAGGGAAATTTTACCAACATGCCCTTTAAAAAAATGTTTTTAAAGGAATTTTCCCATTGAATATTAAAGACCTGCAGCTCTCTACATTCCACTGCCGGAGCTAATGTCATATTGTTTATTTCATGCAGCACCTTTCCTGAAGTTCTGCAGAAACTGATTAACATTTGCATAATACATTTAACACAGAAATCTATAATAAATGCATTAATGTACTTCTGCCACTGTCCCTGAAAATACCAACAGTTGTGTGGCATTGCAAAGCTCATTAGATGAGCAGAGGGGGAGGAAAGATGAGTGCTGCATTTCCTCAACAGCTCTGAAACAGGGAAAGGTCAGTGACCGAGTGTCAGTACCTGAGCAGCAGCACAAAGAGTGCAGAGTAAGCAGAGACAGCGCTGGGGCAGGGGAAATGTCCTGCTGGAAAAGATCACATGTGAAACGCCAACTTTAAGAGGTGACATCAATGCTAGAGTAGGAAAGCTGGTGATGAGCACTAACTGCCAATGAGGATGCTGCTCCCTGAGGAGGACGCTGCTCCTGGAGTGTGTTCTGTAGTGGGAAAATGCCAAGAAATTGCTCAAGTCCTGCTGTGATACAAGAAAGCTGGCTTGAAACAAGCCTGGCTTTCTGAGCAGGTATTGCAGAATGAGCAGCGAGATTTTAAATGTGGAAAACTTGGTTGCATGGCGGGGGGGCACTGAACCACTAAATCGGGGGTGTTCTATGTATGTGCGCTGCTTTCATCAATGGAAAGTGTGGGGTGGCAGTGACACCACTGTTAGGGTTCTTGTATGGTAAAAAGAGCAAGAAAATCAGTAATTTCAGCTACAATTACACATTTAGATGCACAGTTGTGTTTATAACTTCCAATGCCAGCCAGTGAACTAGTAGTAAGTAGGAACTACAGGAAGTTCCTGTGCAAGAAGAATGTTCCATTGCTTCCCCAGAATCATCCCACAGGTGAAAACCAAGGCTGAGGAGACACACAAGAGGCTTCACTTCTAAGCTCCTCTAATCTCATTTGTCACACAACAAAGAAAAAGCAAAGTTTCAGGACGTGATAACACTGACTGTCCCTTTACAGTGTCTGTTTTTTCTCTGTAGTCACTTGATGGCACAAATTAGTTTCAGTTGTTCTTTCTTCATTTTCTATTATTCTGCTGCTGCTTTGAATTCTGCTGCAATGCCACAGAAACAAAACCAAAATGTCATTTAGACCCATATAGAGAAAATGACACCTCCCAAGGTTTGTTTACTGAAGCTTTGTGCTTTCCCTTAGATTTCTGTGAATGCCATGTCCATAAACTGCAGCGCTCTTCATGTTACACTTTCAGCTTTTCATTACGCATTATCATTTCAGCTTGTGTTTGATGACCCAATTATTTTCACATTTGTGATTAAAGCAGAGTTAATAGTCCCAGTTTCATGCTGTCCTCGTCTTTGCCACTTCTGCTGTGGTCTGGCTTTTTGCTGCTGGTCTTTGTACAGTCAAAATGTTCAGTAATAATCTTCAACAACTTTACTTTTCTGATAAGGAGACTCTGGTTATGATGTGGGGTTTTTCCTGTACTCCTTGTTGAGTGGAGAACTCTGCACCATTTCTAAGAGGCAGAAGACCAGAATGTGTACCCAGATTATGGAAAAGAAATGAAGTCAGAGTTCAGCCGATTTGTGTGTGTGTGTGTGTGTGTGATGAGGAGAAGAGGAAAATCTGCGTGTTTCATGTCAGAGTGAGGAGTTGGCAGTGGTCATAATGATGCTAAAATATAGTGAGGAAATGGGGAGATGCTCTGAGCTGAGCCACTGCTGGAAATGGCAGCGTGCTTCAAAGAAACAGGTTTTCTTTTTGTGACCTCTGTCAGGGGGATTCAAGTGTGTGAGATGTTGATGTGTTATCTTCCATATCTCGGAACCCTTCCTTTTGAGCAGACTGACCTACCACCTATCTTCTGCCAGCAGGCAGAGATCTACATAAAGAAAACGCGTTTCCCCTAAAGAATTTTATCAGTGGTAAAAGGGAAGCTTGATGTGCCTCTGTCACTCAAACGTGTGGCACTGAGCAATTCGATTTGCAGTCCAGGCTTGCTAGGGATGGGAGCTTGGAGACCCAGGGATGTGAGTGGAGAAAAGTAACACCCCAAAGCCAGAGCATTTCTGCCACCCCACCAACTGCACTCAGATCATGATACGGTCGCTTCCTATGCTAAATTTCCAAATTTGCCTCAATTCTCACTTGCTGTTGTTTAATAAGACTCTAGAGAGACATAGATCCAGGCAATTCAGAAAAATGAAATTGTTTTTGACAACTTTCCTGCCTAGGTTTGAAAGACAGGTAACAGCAACATGGAAAGTGATGCCTAATTTAGATAGAAAGGCTGTTCTCTTTAAATAAATAAGAAGAGACAGTCGGGATGGCAGGATAAGTGAAACCCTGTGGGAAGAGCATCTTCTTTGTGTCTCTTTTAAGATATCTGGGGTGTCACAAGAAGCGGTTATGTGTGTACAAATGAGCAGTGGTGTCTGTAAAGCCCATTTGTGTTTAATACAGATGGAAGGGTTCCCAAGTGATCTGTTGCATCTGTATTTGCCTAAGCGCAGGGTTCGGCTCCATCAGGAACATTGCTGCTTCCCCTGATCAACATTTAAACCCCACATATCTTAAATAATACAGAAGCTCTGCCTGTTCTTTGCATTTTTGGCAGGACATCTAAAATGAAAACCATTGTGTATGTTGGGCACAACATAAGATGTTCAGTTGAGACTGTGACCTTTCAGAACAAAGACATTGTGCTTCTGGCTCGACTAAGATGAAAAACTTGAAAAACCACTAACATGAAGGCTGTGCAGCAAGGATGAGCTCCACAGAGATTTTCTTCTGTGTTTTTGGTTGTCTTCCAGCAGATACATCCTTTCTCTCTGTGCAATGCTACCACAGTTGTCATCAGTAGTAATGAAATGTTCTCATTTTTGTGACTAGGGGCATGTGAAAAGCTGTTGGCAGGGCAACCCCTGTGTGGGACCTCAGCTGTGGAACTGCTTTCCCTCTCCATCCATCACAGCTAGAGGTGCAGACCTTAAGGTTCTTTCCGTAGGAGTCAGGGCTTGCTCACGTTCATCTGTTCAGTGCACATGGAGAAGCCTATTTAGATGTGTGTGAGGTCTTGTTAATATTGTCTTTTTGGCATTAATGTTATCATAAGTAATATGATTAATATTATTCCAGTGGAGCAGCCTGAACATTTAGACGCAACATCAGGAAACTTGGTTATATATAATTAAGTCTTATAGATTGTATGTAATATATAATATATATTTTGCTATGTATAATGCAATATATATTACATTATATATAATGTAATGTGATATATAATATAAATCATGGAACATATACATTGTTTTATGTATAATATATAATATGCTGTATGTAACGTATTATGTATTATATATGGTATGATAATATAGTGTATAATATGTATTATATTTAATGTATATAATATATTATGCATTATAAATTATACATAATATGTTCTATTGCAAACTATATATTATATATATTAGTGTGTGTTTGCAGACAATTGTTAGAATGTATGCAGTTTTATTTATATGTGGACATGACTTGAGGCGTATGGGTGTAAAATAGGGAACATCACCCAGATTGTTTCAACAGAATTCGACTGGAATGTGGTCAGGTGTATGGTAAAGGTGGGCAAACAGAGGGAAATAACTGCTTGGGAGGGAGAGCAAGCAGAGGGTCTGGGCTCGGGGTTCTTCCCTGAACAGCTGTGGCAGTTGTCAGACTGTTAAGTTTTACAGAAGTTGAAATGAAGGAGGTGTTCAATATGACAGACATTCATTAGGGTCCTCTTCAGGTGGGTGGTGGGAAGGAATAGTGATTGTATAGCATATGAAATGGTTTCTCTCATGTTGCCTAGTAGCTCTGCTGTGGTGACACGTAGACACTTAACTCTAAGTCCAAGTAATTTGGGGATTGAATGTACAATGTCTTTTGGCCTTTCTGCTTTCCCAGGGCCTCTGATATCCTCTGAGTATGATGCTGCTGTTGACACTAACTGCTTAGAAGATAGATCTGCATCAGCACCTGAAGATTTTTGTGTGGTCCATTCTCTCAAGCATCCTAGAGAAAAAAATACTGGACATACCGCAAAGCAAACCTAGTGGTCAATTCATCAGTGTATTCTTCTTGAAGCCTACCCTTTCACCCCTGCTATATCAGCTCTTTGGCTGTTGCATTCAACTTAATGCACTTTACTCATGTTGCATGCTTCCAGGGCATCAAAAAGATAAGAGTCTGAGTCCTTTAGATACATGTGAGAGTTACAGATGATGCCCTTCTACCAATTTACTCAGTCATAGCTTGAAAACTTATTACTGGGCAAAGATGCTCCTGAAGTATTTCTTTCTTTATGCACTCAGATCAAGATAATGTTGAATTTGCTGCTTGGAGCAGTTAACTCAAAGCCCTTCAGTTCCAGTAGGTTAGCCCATAGCCATTCCTCTTACTGTTTTAGTTTATCTATAAGTCTCACTTATTCTTGTAAATTCTAAGTAAAGAGATGACTCTCCCCATCTGAAAAGATTTCAGTGCTGCTTGAAGCCTCTTTGTACTGGCAGAAAAAAAAACAATTGAGCTTTGAGCTTGAACTGAAAGACAAGATCACCAGGAGATTTCCACAGCAAATGCAGAAAATACTCTTCACTAATGGATTCTTAGTGCTCTCTGGCAAGCAGTTGAGTTCCTTGGGTATGAAAGAGCAGAAGAATGAGTAACTTTTTCTTTCTTTTTAATGTTTTGATGGTAGGAAGTGAAAGGTGGTTTCTCTGCATGACCCATGATGTCTGTCAGATATAGAGGAAGCTAATTAAAATGTCACTATATGTACATGAGGGTGATGAGGCAAGAAACGATCGCTTCCTTGATTCGAAGGACTTGTCTGTGTCTTTGCTTCTATCTATGCACTGTGAAATCTGCAAGCAATTCATGCTCTGGAGTAGGAAAGAGGCCAGTGGGTAAATCTGTGCTCTTTCTCTCTCTGGAGTAAACCAGAAAATAAATGAAATCCATTCTTGCTCTACTGCAATTACTGAGGCAGTCTCACTCCAGCTGGGCGATAGCAGGGATACTGTTTCCTGCTGTCCTGTTGTGGCCAGCACTGCTATACTCTGTGTCACTGGACCAAGTGCTGGAAAAGGGTGGCACTGGGTCATCTGGGAGGTTTCCACAGCCTATCTGTGTCAACGCACAGCATGTGAGGAGACAGAAACAAAGCAGCATCCTCCTCTTTTGCATCCTTTTGTTTGAAAGTATGCCTGGTAAGCCCAGGGAATGATGGAGAGAGATAATAACACACCCTTTGGAATATTCTTTGGAAACACTCTGGTGGCAATGAGGTGTGCCAGCCCATACAGCCTGCATCATTGAAAACCACTGAACAGAAAAGAGGGGAAAAAAAGGGGATGATCATCAGGAAAATTGCTATTATGGTAAGATAATTAGAACACAGAATGATTAATACTAGTGTGCTGCATTGGCAAGGACTGTGCAAGTTGACATAATAGGCTTCTTCCATATCAAATGTGGGGTTTCAGCATTTGGTTTAACACTTTCATGTGACTTTAATAGAGTTCATAACTGAAGCAGGCATTTGGTTCTCATGTAATGTTGCACAGTGCTTTTTCTCTCCTATGGCTACTATAGAGAGCTTCTTGTATTTCCTTTTGTGACTACTGATTACTGAAGTGTGAAAGTGACCCTTACCTTGGAGCCTTCTACACTGTCTTGAATGCTCAGCCAGACATGAATTCCTAAGTGTGATCTTCATGTTGTGCTGATGAAAATGGACTTTCCTAAAAAGAAACATCTCTGAAGTTCTTCAGAAAATGGTTGTCTTCTTCTCAAGGAATAAATATGAGGACTCAAGAGATCCAATACTGACATTGCTTTGTAAAAAGACTTCTATAAATATCTAATGTATCACAAGCCCTGCCTGTTTGTTACCTTTACCTTACCACTTGGAGAGTCCCCCAGCCAGCCTTCCTGTGTAGGCTCCTACTAAGCCCCTGTTATATGCCAAGACTAAACTGGTGCAAGAAACTAGGTTTAGCACCATATTTAATCACTGGTTTTGTATCCTGGTTGAGTTTGGAGCAAAACTTTGCAGAATTACCTCAGTAAAACACACATGGTCCCCATCTCTACCAGATGTCACAGACAAATGAAGGATTGATCTCTTTCACTCCTGGCAGACCCATGTGCGCATGCACCAGGTCCTTTGACATTTTGTCTCCCTCCATTTTCACAAGTTGCTTCTGAGTAGGCTTGGGCCATTTTACAAGGATCTACAGTGGCTTAAACATTGTCTGTTGTCTGCTGTCTGTGTTGGGGCACTTATAGTAGCACAAGCTTGGCCTTCCCCCTGCCTCTGCGCACTGCAGAGATCAGGCACATCCTTCAGTACAGCCAGATCTAACATCGGTGCTCTGTGGCAGAAAATCCTGACTTCAGTAGTGCTTTTTTCCCTCTCACCCCGTGACTATGTAAATAAAACACGTTTTTTTACTTCAAGAGTGGGAGAGTGCACTGCCCAAATTCCCCTCTCTGCTCTGGTGCACAGTGTGCGGGGCCACTGGCTGCTGTTACAAAGGAATATCGGAAAGGAATTGCAGTCACGCAGCTGTGCAGTGAATATGTGTAGAGTGTTTGGTGTGGTGTGTGTTTTGTGGATTATTTTCTCTTTACTTCTTGCCCTCCCTCAGATGAAATTCCTGCACTTCATCCGTCCCTCTGGGTTGGGCAATCAGCAGATACGATCTAGGTCTGTAAGGAGGCAGTGGTCGGGCATACCAAGCAGTTGCATTAGGACTAATGGGAAACAAAGCTGGGAACAGGAGACAGAGAAATATAGCAGAATAAGATTCATTAGGGATCAGATTCAATAACTGTAAAATGATGAGAAGTTTATGATCAAAGGCTTACTTCAAGCATTTTAATGACACAGTCATTTAATCCGTTTAAAGCAGATAGATAAGGAGTTAAGTGAAATCTACAGCAGTCGTCTTTCTGAGCTGTTTATGAACCTCTTACAGGCTACAGATCATTGTGAAAGGCACAGGATGGATGCCTGCTATAGTAATTGAATAGTATATAATGGGCTACCAGTCTTTACAGGCTGATTTTCATGTTTGGTCTGTAAAACTTAATGCAAAAGCTCGTGGTTTGTCTTAGAAGCATGCATAGTTCCTGAGCTATTTCTCATGTGCCTGTTCCTAGGAAGAGCACTGAATGAAGGACAGAATTACTTTAAAACCTTTCTGTGTTAGGATGTTTAATTCCCAGTGGGTGTATCTTCTCTGGAAGTAGCATCAGTTTAGGCTGTTGTAGTGACAAGTGCCCTGTCTCTTGGTGACTCTCTTTGGCTAGTGTCATGGGTTCAGCAGCAGCAGTCATTTTTTCTCCCTCGTAGCAGCTGGTGCAGCACTGTGCTTTTGATTTTCAGCTTGGGAACAGCACTGATAACACCAGTGTTTATAGTTATGGCTTAGAGTGTTTAGGCTGGCAGAGGACTTTTTGAGTTTCATGCTCTGCCAGGGAGGAGGGGAAGC
>JASSUY010010643.1:0-36343 GCA_032466535.1 Forpus xanthops
TACTCCAAGTGAGGTCTCACAAGGGCAGAGTAGAGGGGCAGGATCACCTCCCTCATTCTGCTGGTCACGCTCCTTTTGATGCAGCCAAGGATACGATTAGCTTTCTGGGCTGCAAGAGCACACTTGTAGCTCATGTTCATTCTCTCATTGATCAACACCCCCAAGTCCTTCTCCTCAGCGCTGCTCTGAATCTCCTCTCTGCCTAACCTGGAGCTGTGCCTGAGATTGCTCCAACCCAGGTGTAGGACCTTGAATTTGGCATAGTTCAACTTCATCAGGTTGGCATCAGCCCACCTCACAAATGTGCCAAGGTCCCTCTGGATGGCATTCCTTCCCTCCAACGTATCAACTGAACCACACAGTTTGGTGTCATCAGAAAATTTGCTGAGGGCACACTCAATCCCACTGTCCATGTACATATTCCATAAGATTTTTCCGGGTGAATCTGCCTTGGTATTTACCTGCAAACAGTGCTTAATCTATTAGCTTGAATTATACTATTCCAGGTACTTCATTACCTGCATTTAGCAAATACCAAGCAGAAGAAAGGGTCACACTGGAAGGGGCCTTTAAATTATGAAACTAGATAGCTTGGACTAAAGAGACTAAGTACCTTCAGTACTTCATCTACCTTCATTCTTGATCACTGCTGATCAGGAACTTCTGAAAAATCACTCATAAAACTAATTTCTTTTACTTTGATTCTATTGACAGCAAAATGATTTTTTTTTCTAGTAATGTCTTATTACTCGAGATATTTTTATATTTGAGAACATAATTGAAATAAGCAAATTTAATTCATCTGATATACTGTGTGCCTCTTAAACATGGATCTTATCATGTACCTGGTAAGATCAGTGAAATTTTTTGCACTGATTTTGTTTTTTAGAAAACTGGGACTATTTTACATTAAAATGAAATAATGTTTTTCAGTTAACTTCAATCCATGCTGTTTCAGAATATTCAAGTATTTTTCTAATAACAGTTTCTGACAAAATAAACACTCAGTTCCCTTCTTATTAAAAAAATACTAAAGTGAATAAATCAATGATAATATAATTGAATATACTTTTAATTATTGCTTTTTTGCTTATATCTTCCAAGGCAAGCACCAGGAAGCGTTCATTCTTCCTATCTCTGCAAAACAGTATCTAGAGAAACTTGTCTTGCAAAGTAAGGGCCTTCTTAATAACAACATGCAGGTAGCCTCAGAATGAATGTGACCTCTAATACGATATGTTTAATATTCATGCCTTCCTTCACAGCTGTGCTGGTAACAGAATAAGGTTGATCTGCTTGAATTGGCTGTGAGTTTTAGGAACATGCTATATCAGCAGGTTCAGGCAAAAGACAGAAACTTTACTTACCCTGGCAGCTAACTTTAAACATGGTTTTAAAACCAAATAATCAGTTAAATGGCAAGCTTCAAGCCTGAGAAAAACTGACTGAAACAAGCTGTTATTTTGTAGACATTTTTATATTTAGATTAAAACATTAAATGCCCTTGTAATACAGTTCTTCTCTTCAAGCTACTTTAGAAACACAACTTAATAAACTCAACTTCTCTTCACCATTAATCACGTCTCTATTAAATGTATTTTGTACCTGCCTAGACCTCAGAATGAAACCGGACATACTGCTTACAAGGACACCATTAAAACAGAAGCCTGTTGGCACAGATATTCAGGTATATACATGCTTGCCTATGCAGCCCTCAGGTGAATGTGTGCTTTGGGGATCTTTAGACGGAAGCTCCCATAATGAAAGCCAAAAAAAAAAAAATTAAGATAATGCATATTATTTTTTTTTTTTTTTTAGCAAATAAAAAATATCCATAAAAGCAGACTTTAACATCTCTCCTTCATGTAGATTATTTTTCAGTTTGCCATTTCTGGGCTTTTTGGCTGGTTGGTTGTGGTCTTGGTTTGCTTATTCTTTTTTTCTGTTATTCTGGATTTTAATGATATTTCTGTTTTTAAATACCTGAACCTGTACCAGCATCATTTTTATACTACATTGACAGAACAGTGCAACAGTTGAGACTCAAGTGCTCAGAAAACATTGGCTGAAAAAAGTCCATTTCAACAAGTATTTCTTGAATTAATGAAAATATTTATATCGCGTATATTAAATCAATTATAAGAACTGCCAAATTCTGATATAATTTCAAACTGCACAAAGTGTTATATTTTCTGCCAAATATCTCTTTTATTTTCCCTTATTAGGCACTAGGATGTCCCCCATTCAATCTCATTCGTATTGAGGCTTATTGAGTATTTTTCACGGCTCTATTCATAATTGCGAAGACAAACTCAAATTTGATTAATCATATTTCCAAAGTACTGACATGTGGACAATACAAGCACAGCTACTTATGTACTCAATGTAAAGGTATCCATATATTCACTGACAATGTAATTTTGCTTTTTTCCCCCCGCTCTAACTACCTTTTTTTTTTTTTTGATGGCAAACCAGAAAAATGCAAATTTTTACTTAAATTAGTTGTGCGCATTGCCATAAACGGTAAATGGATGGATTTTGGGTGTTTTTAGCTGCAATGTCTGTATGAAATACTTTTGCAAACTAACCTGTTATCTAAAATGTAAAATTAGTCAGCAAAGTTCACCAAGACAATCAAGACACTGCATCCTGAATGACATTATCTGAATGTGTATCACAACATGTCCAGTCCATTTAGCCTTCTAATACTAAAGATGTTGATTCCTTAATAGCACTATAAAAGATAACATGCATACAAAAAAGCACATTAACTGAAGCTCAGCTACAGAACTGCACTAATATTAATAACACTGCCTGCCACATCCATGCCATTTCGTCCCACAAAGGTAGGAATAAACTAAGTACTCCAAACCCGCAGCTGATACAGTTAACCTGAAATTCAAGGCAAGCATCCCTTGCAGTAATTAAAGTGGGGGGAGAGGAAAGAGGGAAATATCCTGATGATCAGGTTCTATAATCCCACTTGCTTTCCCAGAGGAAGAGAGCAGCATCTAGGAACCATACAGTACTTTTAACCTCATCCTAGATTTAAAGAGTGCCCTATTCAACAGCAACTACCTAAATTGCTTTGAATTCCTAGAAGAAACATTTCTCCCTCATAAAAACAAGCCACAAAATTTAATGAAAAAATTGAAATTCATCATACAAAAGGATCTGAGGCACTACAGGGCAATACCAGGCTCCTGATACTTTCCCCCTGTACTTCATCAGATATGAACATTTCCAATGAAAGCCCATGCGATTGACAGCAGGCTTCCTCTGGTGCTTGGAATAGGAAATAAGTCATCTACACACTCTCCTAACACAGCCACCATTTTAGATGTCCTGAGTAATAGAGGCCCAGTAAGGCTCCAACTGAAATTCTAAATGACATGATCTTGCTGTGCGGACAGAAAACATAGAGTGCCTTCCTTCATCACTGCACACCACAGCAGGCTGGAAGCTTACACTTTTGAAAGAGAAAAGTGCTTTCTTTATAATACCACTCAATGACACGACATAGGTGTGTTTACTGAGGCTGTCTGGGATGACAGAATTTGGGGTGCGTCACCTTACTGTTTCATGGTAAGGTAACCTTCATTGAAGGTCAAATTTACTTAGAAATGTTTCTCTAGAAAAACACTCCACAATGTAAGAACTTCCTCTCCTCTTTAACCCCTTTTAAAATTGCCTGTATTTCATTGTCATGATTTTAAAATTCTACATCTATAATATGGAAAAAAATATGAAACTATGCTCACAGAAAACTCATGCTGTCAATATTTACACTGGTCTTTAATCAAGGGAATGATACACTGATACTTGATCAATGTCCAATTTGCTTAAAGCATAAATGTTAACTACACTAATAGCTTTCATTGGCTCAGGCAAAGAAATCACCACCATTAAACAGATACTACATGCCTGTAGCTTGCCCTTACCATCATTCTTCCTAAGGAATACAAGAAAGGACATACCTGTGTAGACACAAGCTAATAAAATATTTTTTAAAGAAAACTGATGTTTCATCCCATTAAATGTCTGTACTTCTTAATATATAATAAATATTATATTTATTATAATTTCAGAATATATTTACATAGCTATTGTATTATTAGTTTAGGCAGATTAACAATCATATATATAAATATATATGGAAAATATCACAATACCAAACATAAGCGCTCTTTGATGATGCACTCTAAATGTACCACTGCGTAGTGCCCATCTTTGATTCTCTACATTTTACAAAGTTGAATAACTTGAAATACTTGGGGGATGCACTGTCAGGAAATACTGCCTGGTTTTCGACTTGACACAAACAGCATAGCCTGCCATCTGTGCTGAAGTCCAAGGTTTATGAAGCATGAAAAATGCCTCCTGTCCCATGTTCTAACTTTCTTGCTGCAATATAAAACACACAAATTTTAGAATATAAAAAAGGGCAGCAATACTTAAAATCAAATGACCAGAAAAAGACATTGCACAATAGGCTCCTCCAATACAAATACAAATGCTCTCTGAAAAGTTAATTTTGCCATCTCACAAAGGTGTTCTTGTGTTTCCAAATGATCAGTCCCTGACTTTTTCGGTCAATGGAATTTTGTAAGGAAATATAGTTAAAATGAGAAAGGGAAAGTCTGTTTCTTTGATCTGCTGAAAAAATCATCCTGGAAAGTCTCGGTTCACTCATATTCCATATGGTAGGACATAAAGCTTTGGATTGGGTTGGGCTACACATGGAGCCAAGGTTCATCTTTGCTGTAAGGAGGAGAAAGTAGCACAAATAGTGGCCTACTGTAGCAAGTAGTAGGGATGAAAGATGGCCACTGCAAAAGTGTGGGTTTATATTAATAGGTATATACAGCAATATACATGAATATACCTGCCATAAAGCAAAGTAAGCATGCATTACATCATGAACTTACCAGTCGGCGGATCTCTCTCTCACATTCCCGCTTTATTCTATTAATCTCATCCTGATGGGACTGGTAAGCCATGCGCAGGTCAGCAGCCTTCATTTTATCTGCCTGCATGATGTTGTTCAAAGCTTCTTCAAGCTGCTTTTTGCCAGATTTCAGCTCCAAGATCTCCTGTTGCAACTTCAGTCGTTCACCATCAAATGCCTTGCGAGCCTCCTCCTTTGCTTCACTCAGCAGCGCTGTCTTCACTTTGTCAGCTGCCCCGTCCCGCAGGACATTGACTGTCGACTGCAAACGCTGAATTTCACCATCTTTGATTTTCACCATCCTCGCTACCTCCTGTTCGTGCTGCCGGATCAGTAACTCTCTGACACTCTGAAGTTCCTTCATCTTCTCCTCATGGAGCTTGGCTTTCAGTTCAGAAACATAGGCAGTATGTTTGTGCTGCTCCTGCTCCCTTTCTTGCTTGACCTCTTGGATTTTCTCTCTCAGCTTACCCACCTGGAACATCAATGTAAAATATTGATCAGCAAGTGTTACCACACTTCTAAAAGTCACCAGGGGAGCTTTTCCTAAAACATTAAAATTCATCTGGAGTACTCAAAAACAAAGACAGAATACCAGACACCTCTCTCTCCAGTAAACAATTGGAAGAGGGAGAGAAATGTTAAAAATAAGAAGGGCTTGCTTCTCTGTTAGAGTATACCAGAAAGCCTGTAATGTATTTCATCATGATTAGCATAACATATTTCTATTATCCCTACGACAGTGACTGCCAAAACATAGGTTCCACACATGTACTTCTCATCTGAAGCAGTCAGAGGCAGAGATTTCAAAAACCTGTGTTTTAACCTTGAGTGGCAATACATATATACATATCAAACAGTGCTTCAAGGTAAAAGGAGGCTACCAAGCAACTGGATTTAGTCACCATCACAATATTCTTAGACTGCTTGCATCTAAGCTATACAAAGCTGGATCTGTAGTCATACGGTCTAGTTAATTTATGCTGAACTAAGCTAGATTTGCAACTTGCCCCAGATTGGTGCAGAAAAGATGGGAAAACTTTATTAACATTCAGACTATCATTTACTATGAAAGTATAATTAAAATAGTTTTTTGCATGGTCCTGAATTCCACAGTCAAAACAAAAGTGTTAACTCAAAGCAATAATACGAGTTCAAGAAAGGCCTAGAAATCATTGTTTTTTATTGAAAGCAAGATGGATCTAAGTATGCACTCGTGTGTGCTTAGAAGAATGGGACTTAGGAAGAACGGGACTTTTTAATTCTAAAGCCTCAGATATAACTCATGCAATGAATCCAAGATTACTACTTAAATAAAGAGTGTTCACAAAATGAAGTCAACATGTTACTCATCAAACCCACAGCACTGATAATAGGATTTCCAGAGTCTGAACTTCACCTGAAGTCTTCTGGGACAGCAGATTTTCCCTGCGCAGAATGTGCTATAATCCTATTATTTTCAAGAGAAACTTTGCAAATTAACCAACTCAAACTTACCCCAGATTTTAAAAAACAAAAGAAAATGAAAACCAAAAGAAAAAGGTGGGAGCAGGAGAAGGAGGAAAATCTGTATTTGCATGAACGTAATCTTCTGTGGACCTAACACCAACTGGGAGAGCGCTGCAATTACAGCTATGGAAGATAACAATTCTAAATTCTTTGAAAAAGCTAAAAATTTAAAGGCTTTCCAGTCCTTTCCAGCACCATCAGGAGCAGATTTTATTACACAGGTACTGTTACTTTATTCCAGGATGATTCAGAAAACAAATCTTTATGAAGATAATTTTTCAATAGCCAGACTTACCATTTTGGGAGAAAAATAAAAAAACTTATCTGTAGTCATTATCTATGTATTATTTCTTCTATTGGATGACATTTAGTTCCAAGCCTATCACGGAGAGCACTAACTTTCATTGCTTGCATTAGAGTTCCCAAGTCCATAGGAGAATGTAAGATTTTCCCACCCCTGCCTGTAGCATGGGGGTTGGACTAGATCTTTAAAGGTCCCTTCCAACCCAAACCCTTCTATGATGCTGTAACAAATCAAAGCCACTTGCCTATTTATTATCACCAGTGGATGAGTAGATTTGCACATGAAACATTTATTATCTGCTTAAATCTATTAGTTATTTCCTTACTTATGAGAGAAGAAAATGAAAATAAAACTGAGCAATGAAACCTAGTAATAATACACAGGAAAACACACTGTATAATAACATATATAACCAAGGTTAACATAGCACCAGATCTACAATAATTTAAAGTGAGTAATATTGTACATAAAGCATTCAACAGAAAGTCAGTTTTGAATACAACACATTAATGAATGTGACTTCCTAAAAGGATTTTAATACACAAGAAATGGATTCTGAAATACTGGAGGAGCCCTTTCTCATTTTCATCTTTCACTGTATTGAGGGAAGACATCCATATGAATTCTTGCTGTCTGTAAGAACACATAAACTGAATATTATCATGTATCAGTGGTCATTTCACTTAAAAGCTTCAGCAACAACAAGAATAAGAACTGCTCTAAAACCTCTGGATTTTCACACTGCATCTTAAATGCCTATCACTCCTCATGACCCAGTAAAAGAGATGCATACCAATTCTCAAGGTCTTTAAAATATTTTCTTGTTATTGGGTCTTGTCAAAGAAGGTGGGAGGTTAGATCTGTCTCTTGGGTCTTCCCTGGAAGTGATAGCTGTCCTTCCCTCATTCTCTCCATCCCTTTCTCCTGCCCACTGTGCAGATTTGCACATGTCTGGCTTCCAGAGCAACTGACTGAATGAAAATAGTAGTGTGGCATTTTCCCATATGCTTAAGTCTCAGTTTCAAAATTAATTTGAACTTTAAAGCAATTTGTCTTTTTTTTTTTTTTTTTTTTTTTTTAGTTTTTAACAATATTTTATTTTTTTATTTTATTTTAATGAAGAAAACAGTTCTGTCATAGGCAGAACAGGAAGCATAATCAAAAAATGAAGTCAATAGGGAAACAAAGTCAGGCAGGACATCAAGGCACCAATAAAACAAATATTTTCTTTCTAAATTAAATCTATAAAAATCTCTGCACACTGATACAAAATGGCAAAGCAGAATGTGGCTTCCTGGGAAAACAATGCCCAAAGTCATTGCTTCTTCTCTTTCATATGTCTGAGCAGTGCCCGAGAGAAGGATTTTCTTTAAAACAATACAATTACAATAGCATTGGATATTTGCACTCCAGGTGTAGCCTCACCAGTGCTGAGCAGAGAGGAAGGATCATCTCCCTCCACCTGCTGACAGCACCCTTCTTAATACTTGTTGATTCTTCCAAATTAATGATAATCATTGCTCAATATCTGTGTATTGATGTCTCACACTTCTCCAGTATCTGTATTACAGGGTTAGAAATTGCATTATCATGGCTAGCATATTCACTCAATTTTGAATTCTGATTGAAGTAACAGTGTCACATATTCTTAATAACTTTGTTACTTACTGTTCAATGTTTGACAGATGTCTAAAGTTCTCATTTTAGTAAATTTTTTCAAGTGTTGATTATTTAAATTTATATGTCAAGCATAAAGAATAGCTGAATTCAAATCTCCTTTGACTGTCCTCAGAAACAACCTATCCAAAGGGATGTGCTTCCTTGTGATTCCAGTCAGCAGAGGAAGGAGTAATTATACATGGCTTTACCAATAATTCATCCATTTCCCAGCTCCAAGGGAGTTACCATATTTCATTCCAGTTACAAAGCCCTAGTGCCTCCTTGCTATTCAGTACACTCCTTATAATTCAGTAAGTTAACCAGCTCCTTGCTTATTCCATACTTAGCAGATGGGAATAACTTTCATTTATATATATATATATAAATTCTTGGTATGTCTGGATTCTCAAATTCACAGCTGTGTCTAGAGTCTTCCATACATACTGCCCATAACTCTTCTCCATATGACTTTTTTAATCTCCTGTAAATAAAGCTGGTTTTGACAGTATAACATGCTGTCCCACTTTAATTTCACATATTGAAAATAGATACTTTATTTTTTCAACCTAAAAGGAATCACTCTTACACACAGATTCAACATCTGACATCAAAGGTCAAAAACCTAAAGAAATATAGGAAAAACATGAGGATTTAAAAAAATATAAAATCATGACGTGATACAGAGGCAACTGAGCTGAAGCATCACATTTATCCTAACTCCTAGATATGTTCTGATCTCAACTCTATAAATGTATAGTCACAAGCAGAATATGGATATTTAAAAGCAACAGCCGAAGTTGGTGAAGATGGAGCAAGAGATACACTAAACACTATAACACCTTGCTATCAAGAACAAAATATTACCAGAAGTATTGGAAGACTATCTTCTAATATTTGCTAATGACCTCAGTAGGAATAGGTACTTTGTAATACTTCCTCCAAAACATTGATAGATCTCAGCTTAGGCAGTTAGAAAAGCACTGAGCTGATAGACATTTTCTGGATTCTGCCTGCCAAAACCATGCCTATTCACTGCACTTGTGCTTGCTGCACTGGACTTGAGAGTTCACTTAAAGTGACTCTTGCCTCCATTCATGTTAAAAAACGTATAATTTTTGTGCTTTGATCAACTCCTTTTGTTATGTGATACCCAAGTTTTGGATGTATTCCAATATTTCCAGTAGCAGAGAGGGCAGTGTGTGAGCCTGTGTTCAGTTCATGCATTTCCTTCCCAAGACTCTGCACAGGAGGTAGCAAATCTACAATCCCAGGAGGACATGCTGTCTATCAATAGGCTGCTCAAACCTGCCAAACAAGTGCTCCCAAAATAAGAGACAGTACAAGAGATCTAAGACAGGGCCATAACTTTTGCTTCAACTCTTTGGCAACATAAACAAATCCAGCAGCTCCTAAGTCAGAGGCACAGAACATCACTAGCAAGATCCACAATGATTCATATTCAGAGAACTGCAAACATCAATGTTGTACCAGGTACTTGATAAGCTTGGAAAAGAACAGTTTTACAGGAGAAGTTTCTTTAAATGGCTCAACAACAAATGCAACAAAATGAACTGGGAAAATACACACAGAGTTTTGAAAGTCTCATGGGTAAGCATTATATTTCAGGGAAACAGGTATTTTGCAGGCAGAAGTACATTAAGATTAATTTCCATTAGTGATGTCCCTCATCAGTTAGAAGGTTCTTCCTCAGATAAATCATTAATATAGACATTTATATGAGGGACAAAATAGTTGAGGAGAATCAAATTAAATTAATTGGCCCCACAAGAATTAGTTACCTTTCCTAATACAGTTATGTCCCACAGGCCAAAGAGCTGTCTATTTAGCAGCTTTAATATGTTTTCTCTTACCTCTGTATCAATAAAGCCATATAATTTATTTAGATTTCTCTAGGTGCAGTGGTTTTACTTTTCTGATACCAGGTCATAATTTCAGTTGGGTTTGTTACCGATTTTTAAGCTACAGTTGAAATAGGAAAATCTCTATGGCTTTAATTTACTCATCTTGTCATTCAAGGCATCTATGCAAATACTGCATACGAAAAGCAGGCTGTTGTCCTGATGATGCAAATCAAATACACAGTTCAATTTCAGTTAAGTGACTTAAGGCAACCACAGCAAAGCTGTGTGAAAGAAGAAGACTTCTTCCTCCCTCATCCTCCCAGAAAGGCACTCCAACACCCTGCAAAACTTACTACAGTTTGTACTGTGTACTTAGAGCTCTCTGGCTGTAATTTCTTCTTCTATATTCACCTACACATTACATACATGAGCTCACTTATTTCTCTGCACATATACTTGCACGATATACAGATGTTTCTCCTACAACAGCCACAATACACCAGAAAATATGTAATCCTCAAACTGTAGATAGATAAACAGGTAACCAAATGGAAGCAACTCTTACTAGACAAGATATAGGTAAATAAGCAGACCAGTTATGGAAAATGTTCCTGCAGCTATTATGGTCTTGTAGTTACACTTCATTCTTACTAGAATCAGAATTTAACTTGACATATTACAGAGAAAGCATTAAACTTGGAGGCATATAAGGGCTAAACTCTTCTCTAGGGTTTGTGGAATCTTTTTGCAGATTTTATTAGAATCCATTTAGTTTAAGTACTCAAAAAATTAATTCATTCTTTTATCCAAGGTAAGGTAACTTTATATGCTCTTTAATGCGATTGTAATTAAGTTTATAATAAAATTCACATCTGTATTTCTACATAAAAACTGACACAGAACAGATTAGAAATAAGACAGAATAACTAAAAAAATATCTACTGAATGTGCTAGATAGACAAACATTGATGGATCTGTTTCAATAACAGTAGGATTCATCATTGAACATCTCAGAGCAATGGCACATAGAACCTCAGCAAATCAAATCAAGGCACCTACACACATCATCTCCAGTCAATTTACATTTTCCATAAACATTTAAAGTGATAAGCTTTGAATGCAGTGCTGATGTTTGACTTTGAAGACATTTCTTTTTACAACATATACTTTTTGGTGCTAAAATCAAATACAAAACTCCTCTGTTGTCTTTAAGTCACACTAAGACAATGACATTTGTATTGCTGTGACTGCAAATTTTGGTGACTGGGTGTTTGGGGATATTTACTTCCTTTTGCACATTATTCAAAATGCTTGGCTCCAATTTCAGTTCATCAGTGGTTATTCCGATTTCATTTGGCATGGCTTTCTTTTCAGGCTAATGCATTTTAGTAGCAAATTAGTTTGAGATTAGAGCTCTGCTGGTATGTAACTACTGTTAGGAAGAATGATCAGAAAATACAGAAAAATACCTTGCTTTTTTCTTGCTGGAATTCTATCTGGATGTTGGTTAGTTTAGTTCGTAGCTCCTCATTAGCAGCCTGAAGGCCTTCAATATCCATATCGGACTTCTCTCCCTTGGTACGACTTTTCTTTGACATAATTATTTTTTAAGTTTAAAATATCTCTTTTGCTCCACACTGAGCTACCAGCTACTGCCTCCTGCTTTCAGCATTGAAGAGCCATGTGGTATTCAACAAAATCGTTCACACAAACCTCTGCCATGATACGAGCAGTCTTTTGTGTCCTGGAAGAAAAAAAGCAGCAGGAACAGAATTAAGTTACCACATAGAACAGAATCAAACAGACTTAACATCTGGTTTTAAAACACATTGAACTTCCTTGTAGTATATACTGTATTGCATAGTGTACTAGACTTTGAAAGAAATAGATCAGAAAATAAGCTACACAATATTTCATTATCTACTCTAAACCATATCAACCACAACCTGTTGTCCACAGAAATAAAGCTCTTTAAAGTTATGATGAATACAGCACATAAGCAGAAATGATATCTTATTCAAGACCTGTCTCCATGCTCAGGATTTCCAGGAGGCACAGAGACAACCATAAATTAACTGAAGCCGGTGATATTTTTCAGTGGGAATGGTTTATTTCCTGTAATAATAAAGTATTTCTCCCTTTATTGTATCACTGATAATTCATAATTGTATTATTCATAATTATCACCAAGTCTCAGAGCATCAGAATATATGGAAAAGGAATCACAAAACTGGAAAAACATTTTAAAATTACTTCTTAAAAAAATCACATATAAAAACTGCTTATGTTCACAGTTGATGCTGTTTGAAATGCTCTAATCAAAACACAAAGGTGATTTAGCTTAATTTTCATTCCCCAGCATGCCTCTAAATTTAGAAAGTATTCTGTTGTTTAAATCAGCTTTATGTAATATTCAAGGAGAATATCAATAGCAGATAAAGAACCCTAATTGCAATAATTAGGAAATCCCACGATTAGTTTGCTTCATGGGTAGATATGGAAGCTTAATCAGCAGGTTTTATTCCTCTCTGCTCTCCTTTAAGAATAACCTGGCATTCCACAAGAGTAAACTGAGCAACGCATGCAATCAATGCTGAATTAGTTTCCAAACCCTCTACTCATTTTAAATATGCACAGTATTTTAAGTCTACATAATTTTCATCATTAAATTGCCAACAAAACAGGTGGGTTTCTACTTTAATACTGAGCTACATTCCTGGAGAATTATATTTCCAAGAGAATTGCTACTAAAATGCCATCAAGCAGTTGGTTGTTCTTTAAAACATACTCCTACCTGGGAGATATTTTAGAAATCATATTAGAACGAAAATGACAGGCATTCTTAGCACATACTTTCTAAAGAGTTAATAACTAATATCTCACAGGTGCACAGACAAGCACCATTTGGTGACTTCAATGAAATACATTCTGTATGCATTATATAAAGAGAATATATAAATACTTTTTTAATATACATTAATACAGCTGGTTTTTTTTCCTATTTGAGGACTGGTAAACAAACCAAGGAGTTAAATACCTTGCTCAAAATGACAAGTCAAAGAGATGAAAATTGAACAGAACTCAGGACACTAAATATCAGTCTCTGACAACATTCCCACTGAGTATTTTCATTCATAAAAAAGGCGACATATGCCAGCTATTTGCTAGAAAACTTAACTGAAATAATTGTTTTCCTTTATAATAACATGTCTTTCCTCCTTTGCAATAAAATCTAATCTGCTCCTTAAGTTCATTATATTGAGCATTTTTAATACATAATTCATGAGAAAATAGGAAATATCTACTCTAGAAAACAATTAATCAATGCTTTTGGTTTTGTGGTTTTGCACATGATTGGTTGGTTGTTGATTTGAGAAGAATAAATCAGCAATATTCTTACACTAACTTGAAAAAAGCATCCTTCAGTGAGCAGAAGATACTTCAGAAATTATTGTTCTTAATAAAGGAATGTTATGCTGTTAATCCATGGAGTTTCTTTCTCTGATGCTAATGACTAAAACTGATAACAATCAATATATTTCACCCAAAATCCATAGTTATATGGAATATTTCAATTCAGAATCAGTTGCCAATTCAAATTGCTGGTGATGCCTAAAGAAAATCTAAAATATTGCAGATGTACAAATAAAATCTATAATAACCCCACAGGATTTACAGTCTTGAAAGAGGAAATGAACTGTTCCTTATCTCAAAGGCCATCTGGGTTATTCAGATACTATGGAGGAAGTATTCCTGAAAGCCTTGCTAAAACAAAATTCCAGATGCAGTCAGATTATACATGATTTAATTCAGTAGGTGGTTAACTTAATTACGGAAACCAAAAGCCATTCCTTACTGGTCTGGATACGTGAATTTTAACCTCATTATATCCCTTTCTGCCCCCAACTCAACTACAATTTGGAATAAAGAACATTTTGCTTCTACATGAATAAAATGAGAAAGAGAGGCAGCTGTTTTATGTGGATACACGTGACATCAAGAGAACATAAAAAGAGATGTTAAATTTTAAGTGTTTTGAAATAACCATGCATTTTCTTCCTGGTAACAATAATCTCTCCTCACCGCACCATGTTCTTAAACATATTATGAAGATACTGTAACATTCCATATGAATATCTAAACTTATATTTATGCACTTCATAAATATGGACTGAATTCCTGGTCATGCATTAGCTCTCAGTGATTGTAGGGAGCATAAGCTATCACAAAGTCACCATCACTCAAAGAATTCAATAAAGGTCCAGCAACCAAGTACTAAAATCATGCTGCTGTCCATCTTCAAAAATGTCAGGTTCTAAATACAATATGCATTATTTAAAGCTGTTTAAATTGCATTTATCACTTAAGTTAGCCTTAAAAATAAAGGCTTCAGCACCACTCTCTGAAGTACACTTTACAGTTAAAAAAAATAAAATACTAAATTTAAATCTCAAAACTTTGTTCTAAACATTTCACTTACACATCCGTAGTGTCATTTTATTTTCAACCTTTCTCTTATAATACTACAGAGTCTACTGTGGGCTACCCCATAACCCTTATTATGCTTATGAACATGTGATGTCAGCATATTCTTAGTACAACAAAACCCTGAATACTCAAGAAGTTTTAAATAAATGTTATTACCCTACACCCAACGATAGTAATGCAGTGGACACCTTTATAACATTAACTGCAGAAGTAATTGCCAATTCACCTATGTTATGGTTCAAAAAAGTGATAATCAAAGAGTGACCATATGGAATGACAATGTTCATAGCTCCCAATGTCCAAGGCACATTTCTCACAAGGTTCAGATGACCTACATTTCCTGCTTCAATTCTCAGTTCTATGCAATAAAACATGATTGAATAGATAAAAGCAAAAATATCTCTACAGGATGTAAAATAATACTCTTCCCAGCAATTAAAAACAGATAACACAAAGCCAGACCCAAACAAAATAACACACAACTGGTTAGCAGAATAATTTCCTAAATATATTGTAGACTACTCATATTTTAGATACCTATTCCTAAGATACCTACAGACACAGATCTATTTCTAAAACAACAGAGCTTTTGAGGGTTATTTTAAATCCTATCCCACTTCTGGAAATGCAGAATTTTCTTACAGTGGAACACTTTTGTAAGGGCCACTTATAATTTTTTTTATTTATTTTTTGATAAAAACAGAACCATCTTTCTTGTTAACTCCACATTCATTTTTGTGGATTCACAGGTTACAGTTCTGAGACACTCTTCCTTTAATAGCAACATACAAATGGTCCAAACTGTTTGGAAAGCAATTACCAAGAAACCCTAAGCATTCTCCATTGTTGCTTTGCCAAAAGAGTGTATCATAACATAACCTGCTAAGCCATGATGAGCATAGGTAACTTCTCGTGGTTGAGATTCCAGTGTAGCATAAGTTCAGCTTTTATAACACTTCACTCAGAAGTTTCCGTAGCAGGTGATACCCGGCATACGATCACAGTATTTGCAAGGCAATTAGCTCTTCTGTCAAGGATAGTAATGGTTTCTATTCTTTTTTTCAATGGCACCTCAAAGGTGATCTGCTGATGTTTTATGACTCCAGAGTCTTTCAGAAAATGCCCATTGCCCTGGGAATGAGTACACATTTTAATATCCCATCACAAATGGCTGCCTTTTATGGACAACACATGGGCTAAGGCTTCATGGAGTTTGGTTCCATCTACACTTCAGTCACAGATTCCTTGTACAAACTAGAACAAATTGTTTAATCTCTCAATAAAGCAGATATTACACTCGCTTACCTCAGAAAGATATTCTGAGCACAACTTTAAAATATAAGAGACTGAATAGGGTTACAAGAAATGAGGTTTACGAGAATCCATCAAGAGTTTACAATGGTTAGTTGGCAGGAATCATCAAAATCAGCACCCACAAAAGCACAATTGCTTTACAAGACCTGTTAACTTTCCTCATAACTTCTCTCAGTGCTCTGATAATCAGTCAGCTAATATTGGTGTTTCAAGTATTAATATCTGAGTGAGTGGTCATTGGAGTGAATAGAGTTTAAGTCACTCTGATGACTGGCTTATAGAACTGCATCACCTGGGATAAAATATTTAAACTGGATATTTCAGCCAGAAAATAGTATCTTTCTTCTCTCAACATTTTAAAAGGGAGAAATGCAGCAGCTTGAAACAGCAGCCAGTAAAATGCACAGCTAGATACACAGCAAGAGCCTGGAGACAAGCTTTCATTTATTTAGCAGCTTAAACAGCACAGAGACAAGCACAACAAAGCACCAGAAAAGCACAGAGGAGAACCTTTGTGAACTAAAGACTTTCTTTGTGTAACCATTCTCCAGTGTCCACAAACTGAAAATCCACCACTGTGAGAAGGCTACCAACAAAATATTCTTCTGGTAACTGCCAGCAAATTTGATTCTAACTGTGCCAGTCTTGTAGGAAAGGTTGCTGCCAGTTGGCCACCAGAAATACAAATGTGCTTTAAGATGCTTAGAGCTGGTATGTATTGAAAATTTGCAAAAATACTTTTATCCAGATATATGCATCAAAATCATAATTTTAATGATAGCACTCCTCAGAATGTTGAAAAACAAACTCGGCTTAAAGAGAGAAACATGCAGTCAGATATAAATACAAAACTCCAGGATTACTCTGTGACAAATCACTATAGACTGACTCCTGCCCAAATTAATTATCGAAAGTATTTTAAGGCTCAGAAATTAATCAATGCACACAAAAATATATATATACACACATATATGGAAATAAAGCTTCCTTTGAAAGCATGGTTAGGCACAGAAAGAGATTACTTGCATATGCAACTTTGACCTTTCTAGCAAGCAAGCTGTAAGTCAAACTTAAGGGAGTACCCAATTTTGGCGAGGTACAGCATTGCTAGCAGTGTATCCCAAACTGTTGAATTCTGTTATAGTCAGGCTGGTTTTGCCACTTAGGAGGATTAAAAAACTAATTTATTATTCACTCTGAGGAAAACATCCTTACCCTTTTTATTTACACATTGTTTCCTTCACTGGGAAATCAAGCTGTCATTTCAGTATATTGTTTCAGAGAGACAGTACAGTTTCAGACCATAAAGACAGTACATAAAACTGAGGACAAGATATGCCACCTAAAGGTTACAGGAACCCATGCAGTCAAAAGATGTTTATGCTTCATTTCTTATGAACACAACCTCTTTCTTCCTATGGTGCCTGCAAAGAAGGCTGTTCTTTGCAAGGTCCAACTGGCTTTGCAAATCATCTTTTACCACGGATTTTGTCTCATTATCATATAAACAGGATACAGTTGGAATGCTGACTTTGAGACCAGTTCTGTAAAAAAGGCACATTCATATGATTTCTACTATGAGTTAATATTAGTATTCAGTTCTATCCAGCCCCACACCTCATTCCCAAAAGAAGTTGCACAGGGAAACACCAAAAAAATAAGGGTGCTGGCAGTGACCTTACAGGCACACTTCGTCTTAATGCAGAAAAATATGGTAATACGTATTACCAAAAGAGCTATTCTCTCCACATCATCCTTCATCTTCCTAATCTTCAGGTGAATCTCTGAATAAGATTTTGGTTTAAGGCTAAGGTTACCACTGCTATTACAGTAACACCATAAATTTTCACCTCTTGTATTGTAAAACTACCAGCAAAACTTGCACTAGCTGTTTCTAAAACAGGAAGAGGAAGGGGAAAAAGAGGGGTGAGGTGGATGGAAGGCATATACCCTGGAAAGTGAACTACCAGAATGGAGGCTGCTTAAGAAGACTCTAACAAAGGAAGAGGGCTAATCTTTTCAGTGATGTAGCCCACTTATCAGTAGCTTAAGAGTTATATCTGCTGTTTTCCTGTTCATTCCTCACAACCACTAGTCACAGAAAAAAGAAAAGAAAGGAAAAGAAGCCCATGTCAGAAGAGGAAAAAGAATAAATATAGGTGAGATGAAACCTGAGAGTTGCACACAGATCAAGACTTGGCTGTTACATAAATATGCTGCCCTTGTACAGGAAAGGGAAAATGCTGAAATGCTGCCTGTTCCAGTGAGCAGTATGAAAACTGTGGACTCCAGCATGACCATATTCTGTCACATCCCAAGGAATAGCAATTCAAATGGCTGTGCTATAAACGTATGCTCTTTATTATTTTTAGCAGTACAAATCTATAAACACCAAATCATAAAGATCTTCACTGACGCTTCACAAATGTTTTAAGGGATTGAGGACAGAGAATTACTAGGTGTTTCATTTGAGATATGCAGGTCTACACCAGTAAACAGCCAAATAATGGGCTTCCTTTCTCTTGTCCCAACCAGAGGGCCTACTTACACATCTTATATTGATTGTTGGAAAGTTAATTAAAATGACCAAACACACTCCACCTCCCTTCTACTACCAAATTTCTCTTTATAGTTGGGTTGCAACAACATCCAGCAGGCCTGTGCAAGAAATTGTTACCCCTACACAATTGCAAGCAGTTTAACACAGGTTCTTTTATTTGAGAAAGACTGGAAGTCAGCTTTCCCCTGTTTCCTGAAAAGCACAGAAATATTAAATCACCACCATTGAACAGACAGAAGAAATTGCAACGGATGCCAAAGGCAAAACAATACTATGTTAAGTCTCAGAAGCACAGAGAACACGATAATTCTTATGAATCCCTTTCCATCTCTTGCCTGAAACAACCAGAAGGCAATAATTTTCTCAACACAGAAATGTATGCTCCTCTATGAAGCAATAGAAATGTCTTAGCTACAGATTGGACACTTGTCAGCATATTCTCTCACTTGGTTCCCCTTTGCATTTCTTATTTTTAATCTAGATTTCATATAAGTCAATCAGAATTTATTTCCCTCTCCCACCTACCCTTTTACTTTGGTTTTAATAGCATGTAGTAGCACACAGGCTAACAGGGTTGTGGCAAACATGCTTATCAAGCCTGCACAGCACTGTGTTCAGGAGTTGCCAACTAATCAAATTTCAACTTTGCTCCTAGTCAAATGATTTAATTACTTCTGATCCCCTCCACCCTTCAACATTTTCCACCTTCAGGACTAAATACAGTCCTGCATCCCTAATGGTCATGACTTTAGAGTACACATGCAAACCCCATCATTCTGTCTACATGGGGATCCCTTTCAGACATACTAGTCTGCCATACTCTTAAACAAAAGTGCGTCTTCAGCTCCTCTTATGTCCCTTTCCCAAAGTGTAAATAGAGAGTATTTTTCCTGGATCATGAACCTGTATTGTCCCCAGGAAAGAGTACTGTAATGGTAGACAATACATTTTCAATAAGCAATAAATCTTCTGGGTTTGATTAGACAATAAATGCCCAATACATCTCTTCGTTAGTTTGTACACAGTCTCTAAACAGTTGTTCAATATCAAAAACTAATTCAGGTAAAGACAATCACAAAGATCCAATCCATGGCTGAAGTTTCAGGGTTCAGAACTGACAAAAAGTATTTCTTCAAGATCAATATACTCACAGAAAGAGCATAAAACAGGATTTAGGAGAATACCTGAAACAGACAACATCTAGTACCCTATGTTAATACTGTATCTTCAAATAATCTTCTCTGATGAAGAAATAATATTTCCAACACAAAACAGAACTCTGATGGCCAATTCTGCAGTCATGATTTACATTTATGTTACTCAGCTCCACCCAAACCCAAAAGAGAACATTCACTGCAAGGGTTTTTTTTTTTTCCTTCACTATAGTGTGTTGCATTTGCTAATCAGAAAATGCTTTGTTTTATTCAATTCAGCTTCTATACTCATACATATGGTCCTATGAGACATTAGTTCTTTCTCTTATTTTGTCTTCCTCATTTCTGCTTCCTGTTATAACCAACACACACAAGAGCTGGGTGTTATAAATAAACGTGATCCTACTAAAGATATTCACATCCTAAGTAAGTTGTCAAACAACCTTGAGGAAGAGTTTCTAGTTTGCATTAAAGTTTGGGTTTTGACACAAGCACAGCATACTGTCCACACCAAATAAAATTTATTTCAGATTGGAGATGGAAATATTTCAATACACAACATTTCTCAGGCACACTGACTCCAAATTTTATGTAAAATGTAGGATGTGCAAAAAGGTCACACAAGGCAGAAAAGGACCAGAAAGGTCTCCAAGAATTGAACTGAAGTCCGAAAGAAAGCAGTTTCCTCAAAATAATACCTTATGCTATCCTAGGGTACTTGATTGCAGAACTGCAGTACTGACCATAACCATAAATAACTTATTCTGCAGGATGGTTATGATACTGAAACACAAAGACACATTTTAAAATATGGTTTTGCTTAAGACTACTTCTAATACAAAGAACTTCATAATATACTAAATATAAACATGCATAAAGATATGTGTGCATGTGCACAGGATGAGTTTCCTTCAGAAAGAATAAGTTTCAGGTGTTGAGATAATTAGTCTTTTAGTATTATTAGTCCAGTAATATTCTCCTGGAAATCAACATTTACACAATGCTATGCATAAAACATGCCTTATCCCCCTAATATATTATTGCCATAATCAAATCACATTATCAAAGCTATTTAATATTCACAACACATCGTTCAGAGCTATTGAAGTTACAAATTAATTGAATGAAAGAGCAGAGAAAGGCAAACAAAAAGCTAGGAAGACAATGATAACCCTGAGTGAGACTATTTACCCATTAAAAACACCAGGGATTACAATCCTAAAGAACTGTCAGAACTGCAACTTCAGCCTGTCACAACTACTTATTGAATGCATACCATGTAGGTTATAGCTTTTTCAAGGTTCATTTCTTCTTTTTCCATTCACACTCATTTATTAATATACATGCAGCTTCATAATGGATCAAATATCTATTATGCTTAATATTGGACAGTAAGTTATATACGAGAGGTGTCATAAAAGTTTGCTTAGTTTTAACACCTCTTCTAAACATTCAACACAGAGGAGTACTTCTAGATGACTAAGTGAAACGTTACCTAACTTATCTATCTCAACACAACCATTACCAGCCACAGACTTATCTAATAGTAAAACGTGTGGGAATTGTGCCAGCAGCCACATAGCTGTCAGCTACCCAAACGTACTAGGTTGTTATATTTGCAAGTAGGGAAACAATTTGGACACAAGTTGTTTTAAATGTCTGAAGAGCAATGGATCTGTAATCACATAGCAGAGATCATAAGTAATATCTGCACAGAGGCTTAGAACAGATGGATTGTTCAAAGGAAGTTAAGAAAAAAAAAATGGAAATATGCGAGTAACACTGAAGTTTATGTAAATTAAGTTTTCATCAATATAAAGAGAGAGCAAAATATCATTTTTGGCAAATTTCACCAGTCAGCAAAACAAAGATACCTTTTTAAAATGTATCTGGCCCTATATCAAATACATTACAGCAATCCTGATTCTTCACAGAAGAGGACAGTCTTGCTCTAAAGCAAAGTGCCTGCACAAAGCTGCATGGTGTAAAAGCAATACTCCTGCACAAATGCTGGCTTTTACACCACCATTCTGAGAAGACAGTTTGGAGGTATCAGGAACAGTCTAGTGAAATGATGTAAAGAGGGACCAGATAGGTTCTGTAACATTGGGTCAATGTGCATAAGCAATACAGAGGATGAAAATCCTCTGCTCAGTTTTTTGTAAGCTAGTTCCAAGTAATAGAAAGTCTCTTTAACTTGCACAATAAAAATCACTTTCCAAACTTCAACAGTTTGTTGAAGACTTGTTTTGAGAGTTTCACTTTCATTATGCAGAGTCAGCTAAATAAAATGTTAAGTTTAAAACAATTTGTTAACCCATGTTCAACTGTTTGGATATACAGGAATGCGGCAGATTAAAGAACAGCTGATTTGAAAATAGATCTTTGAATAACATTCCTTTGAGATTTAAAAATCAACACGCCTTTCCCTTAGCAGAAAGCCCAGTTATAACAGTTAACAGCTGCTTTTAAAGTTTTAACTCTTTTCAACATCAGTATTATCTACTTTCTGTTATTAAGTACATATGAAAATGATTTTTTTAGATACACCTATGGCTGAAAGTCCTCATGCATTTACCGTGAAGAGTTAAATCCAGTCAGAAGTAAATGTTGACTTGTCCTCCCCATCACAAAAGAGAATTTAATATCTTGTTCCCAAAACAAATTTAGCTACCATAGTTATTCTCTATAGTAAAAGTTAATTTATGAACACCAAATCATTTCAGACATATTTCCACTTTTTATCTGTCGTTTTATATTGACTTTGCCACAATGAAATTCTCTAAAGCATTAAAATCTTGAGTGTCATAAAAGACAAGCAAATGCCATCCAGATGGGCTGTAACGCATGTTCTATATCCTATAGTTTTTACTTCACTCTTTCCTTCTTAGTGAGTTTTTCAGTAATGACCCCACACTCTACATCTGTCATTTCCCACAGCACTTGTCATACTTAGGGTCATACTTGACTCTTCCATTCCGAATGGAAAAGTAAGTGTCAGCCTGCACTGTACCAAATATAATAGCAAAGTTTGGGAGAAGCAGAGGCAACAATTTCAATATGTGAATTGCAAAAGGGTATCCCCTGGGTTACTGCAGTTCCTTGTCTTTCTATGTTAGTTTTCTGACAAACTTGAATTACATTCATGTCTTTCCAGATAAAAATATCATTGTTAAGGTCCAAGGGAATTTTGCTGCAGTATGAACAGTTACAGAGAGTGGGGGCTGCCCAGTTCTTTTAATATTTCTAATCATGTAACTGTGTCATCACTGTAGTTCCACTGCAGGACTACCACAAGATTAAAAGCTAGGAATCAGGCACTGTGTTAAACTGTCATCCTTACCATACTTTAATAGCAGGAAATTGCTACGCTTCTCCAAACGGTCCTTGAAGCAATAAAAACATTGTGGTGGGATTTTATGCATTGTATATGCAGGTGCCTTCTAAGTACCCAGACATGCATACTATAAACACAAAATTCAACAGAAGGCTGAGTAAGTCTATCAAAGCAGCTTAGCATCCAACTGTGACAAAAGCAATTAAAGCCATTCTTCTTCATTAATGGTGACAGGTACAGCTAAAGTAAGGCAGTGGTCAATTTAGCAAGCATATGAGAATATGACATGGAGCAACAATTTGAACTGCACATTTTAGATACCATGAGCAAGGAAGAAATGCCTTACCAAATTAGTAAAGAAATAAGAGTTAGAAAGTGTTCATGTTATCAAGAAATTTATTTACTGAACACAAAATTCTCTGTGTAAAGAGAAATAGATTCAAGCAAAGGCAAAAACTTAGCACAAACAGAATTTATTTTAGGTCCTGCAAAATCTGGTGGGAATTTAAGTCTACCTTTATACACAAAGAGAAAAATGTTAAATTTGAATCTTCAATCTGTATCTAATAAATTAACAACATCATTATGGTAGATTTATTTTCTTCCTACCCAGCCAACATGGTGACAACACACAGTACCTTTGTACTCTTGTCCACAAGTTTCTGAGGCAGCTGTGTTTGATTTTAACTAAAAGAGGTAAAGACTGAGTAGTACAAGTAGCTAAGTCACTAGGTATGTTTGTACTGGGACTTTCCACACCACAGCTCCTAGTCGTCTTGGCAGGTTCTCTTTTTCATCAGCAAAGAGGGATTTCTGAGAAATATTAGTGACATCATCTGTTAAACAGAAGAAAAGAGATTTAGTCAGATTTAATTAGCGGTTTTGATGGTAGCAATGCAATGAAGAATATATTTACACAATGTAATAAAGTACAGCAGAGTAAGGCGTCATGCAAAATTACAAATGTGGCATCTTGTTTCTATTAAGAACACATATGGAGAGTCTAATTCATGGTCTTTTTTACAAGATGGTCGATGAAAACAGGATAATAATTAGATCATGTCAATCCAGACTGTTAACTCAGTATTAACACTAATTTGTATTGCATTTCCACACAAGTTACTTGATTTTGAGCTAGAGGCTTAAAATGTCACAGTGGCCATCTATAAGTTATCACATGTAGGCTGACCATTGCCATGATTCTTTATAAATACAAAAAACACCCCAAAAATACAACACAACTAATCAAAAAAGATGTACACAGCCTTGATTTTTTTCACATCACATTTCTTGATAGCATTTCAACATGCTTTGATCACAAGGAGAAACAACAGAAGCATTCAAATTTTTGTTGATATCTATTATATGTTAGTTTGATACTTTCCATGCATAGAAAAATCTATTTACAGAAATAAAATTGTCTTTATGGAGATATCTTTGTGGAAAACAGCACTTTGAAAGCTTAATGACTAGAAGACACACAAGTTCCTTAATGATTATCATCTACCTCTGTATTCCTAGAGTCTCTAAACACCTATAACTGCATTTATTTACACTGGAGTGTGGAAAAGAGAATAAAGTCTCCTCAGTAATAAACCTTTTCATCATATGCCTTCTATGTTAAAGTATAAGTCACTTATTAGGTAAATGTGATTCAGACAAGGTAAACAAATTTCAGCAATGTCCTAACACAGCTCCTCTGCCTTTTGGGCAAGAGAGCTGGAAGCTAGAGAGAACACGATATCTGAAGAGTGCTATAACATGGTGGATACATCTGTTACCACATACATGCTTCAAGTCTTCACAAAAACGTATCTCACATAAAACACACAAGGCCTGAATCCAATGGTACCAGTCCCAAAAACATAACTCCCAAATTATTTTATTTTCTGGGAAGTATCACACTGATTTATGGTGGTTCCATTGTTACTGGCTTAAAAACTAAATCCACAAGGAATAGCTTACCAGTTTATTTGTTCAACAAAGATAGCCATCTAGGCAGTATTTAATGGTGAAAGAAAAAAAATAAGCATAATCCTTTCCTCAGGGCCAAATTCACTGCTGTGAGAGAATACTTTGGAAGAGATGAAAGTACAGCTAGGGACAGATCATGGCAGGAGATCAAAGTACTGAAACAGCTTAGTCAGCATCTTCAAGTAGCACAGAAGTTTGAAAAAGAAGAAATCGATTTATTTATATAGTAACAAACCTCCTCAGGAAGAGAGGGAGGCCAAGAGCCCCATCTCTGACATCTTATGATGTCAGGTGCATCTGACTTCATCCTATTTACATCATCCTTTTGCATTGCCCTGTTTTTTAATATTCTAGTATTGGTTTTCCACATAAACCAAAATGTTATCACTTCTTCTGGCCTTTGGGATGAAATATGAATGCATCTGACATTTTGTCATGTTAATATGTAAGTGTAGAAACATCTCAGAGAAAGCCTGAATTTGCTTGTCAAAGACAAGTAACAACTGGAATCAGGCCAGGAAGATGCCAACAGAACAGAAAAAGACTCACAAGAGTCAAAAGAAAAAAAAAGAGAAAAACCAAAAAGCTTCATATTCAAAAGTTATCCAGGTAACACCTGGGGAAATACAGATAAGTCAGTCTCACCTCTGCCCAACAAGACCATAGAGCAGATCCTCCTGGAAGCTGTGCTAAGGCACATGCAAAATAAAGTGATTGGTGACAGCCAAAATGGCTTCACTGAGAGCAAATCATGCCTGACAAATTTGTTGGCCTTCCATGACAGGACGATAGCATTGGTGGAAAAGGAAAGAGGAACATGCGTCATCTTCCTGGGCTTGTGCAAAGCATTTGACTGTCCCACGTGACATCCTTGTCTCTAAACTAGAGACACGTGAATTTGATGGATGGATGATAGATCAGTCAGTGGATAAGGCTCAATGGCTGCACTCAAAGAGTTACAGTCAATGGCTTGATGTCCAAGTGGAAACTAGTGACAAGTGGCATTCCTCCGGTATCAGTACTGGGACCAGTGCTGCTTAACATCTTTGTTAGCAACATGGATAGTGGGATTGAGTGTACTCTCAGCAAGGTCGTGTAGCCATAAAACAATGTGTAGTCACTTTAAACTGAAAGAGGGTAGATTCAGGTTAGACATAAGGAAGAAGCTCTTAACTTTGAAGGTGACAATGCACTGACACGTATTGCGCAGAAAAGTTGAGGATGCTCCATCCCTGGAAGTGTTTAAGGCCAGGTTGTACAGGGCTTGGAGCAAACTGCTCTTGTGGAACTATATTAACATTAAGGTCCCTTCCAGCCCAGATTATTCTATGACACTATGAACCTGCAATTTCACGTTGCAGTAATAATAGCATATATGATAAAAATAGTATAGGAATGTGACGATATCTGCTTTAAAATGTGGATGTTTCAGTGGCATAGCATAACCATGATATTAAAAAAGAAGACTAATTAGCAATAAGTCTTGCAGAAATTATCACAAATTTGAAACATTGAATTGTGCCTAGAAGTTGTTATAATGCTATTCACAATGAATTACTAGCAACCACTGGGAACCTACAACCCAATAATCCTCAGTAATCTTCCTATAGCTTCTTAAAAGATACAATAATACAAAAATAACTGAAAATAATTGAACACTTAATTTCTCATTTCCAGTAACTTTTAAGCTAAAATTACTTCTAATGGCAGAGGGGAAGGGTATAGAGGGGAAGATACTGCTGTGGAAATGTATCTATTAATCTAAAAATAGAGCACAAACCACACTTGCTCAAATTCATTCAGAACTCAAAATACATCATGCACACAAAAAGCTCCTCAAAGAAGCAAAACTATTATAGAAATAATTTAGCAGATGAGCTAATGTTCAGTAAATTACTAATTTCACTCAATGTAATAAAGCCACCAACATATTCAAATCCTGCTGTTATGGCAGTACAGGCTAAATAAGGAAAGTTGATTTAGTTATGTTCTTAATTACATAATGGCTCTCTAGATGCAAGTTCACTGTTAGAGAAATCAAGGTTTTATTTCTGTTTACGTGGCAATGACTTGCAATACTTGTCAACACCTCACAAATCATTAGGAAAGGCCAAAAAGCATCCAAGTCTGTTTGCTAGGGTGTTTTAATTAAAAAACTTAAATACATTATGTCACGTAGCATGATATCTAGAGACATAAATTCAAAGGTAAGAGAGTAAGCACTGATGCCAGCCCCCATCCTTTCCTTTAGAGTCCCAGAATAGTCAAAGCACTCAGATTCTCAAGGTTTTTAGCCATATCTGTTCATCTGAGACATCTTAGCCCATTAGAACTCTTAAATGAATGAATTACTTGCAGAAGGTTTAAAAGAAAAATTAAGGTGGACAGACAGTTCAGATTTCTTCTTGGAAAGTCGAACACCTGCAGACACTTGCCATTATGTCAAGCACATTCCGTACATTCAGGATCTGTAGACTACAAGGGTGGAGATCCTCAAAATAAATATTTTTTCCTTAGAAGAGAGGCACCAGCCTTTCCTCCTATTCTCTATACCTCAAACAGAAAAAAAAAAAACCAGGGTCCAATTATAATCTTCAGAGAAAAAAGAAAAAGATAATAAACAATAATCACATCCTTAGAACAGGGTAAGAGCAGAATAGTTTCTCAAAAATTTCAGAACCCCTCTGTCTATCCTTGTGCACTTAAACCACATTTTGAAGACTTTTTGGAACTAAGGCTTTTTGGATTTTGAGTAACTAAGCATAAAACAAATAATGACCCAAATAAAAGGCATTTCCTTTGGGAATACAGTGATGAGTACATCTGTAAGTTTACTGTGGTGCTAGAAATTTTGCTTGTCAAATGCTTTGTAATGGAAATGTACATTACCACTGTTTTTTTGTCAGAAGTTATTCTAATCAACAGAGGAAGGAGGGAAGGGGTTCCTTCTTATCACCAAATGTTCAAGTATTAAAAATGTGTAATTCTTTCAGAAAACCCATGACACTTTAGTACAGTACCTTGTTTTCTCCTCTAAAGCTCTATACCCATAATATTAATTTGATTTATACTTTGTCACCAAGACACCTATTTATCAGGCATACAAATTACATGCAAGATCATCACGTCTTCCCATATTTGCCTCCAGACTTTTATTTCTAAGAATGTGATACTGGCTTTGGTATCATGTTCTCTGGGTTTTTTAACAGAGCAAGGAATTTATTTGCACATAAATATAGGTGATACAAATGCAGCATTTCATGAATAGGACTTGACAGCAAGAACACCTGAGCAACAAACACTGGACCCTATTTATGTCATTTGCTCTCTCCTTTACCCATTCTTTTTTCACCTAATACACCATATTACAAGAGAAAATTATTTAAAAGGGTCACCAGAAAGCAAAACCAATATAACGGAAACTTCAACATAAAAATATTGTGACTGTATCATAGCCCAAGGTAGAAAAAGCACAGATAATGCTACAGAGGCATCCCCTTTCAAAACAAAGGCTTACCAGCAAGAAAACACTGTGACATAACATTTATAGACTATTCTACATATCCTCAGCAACATACATTTATCAAAATTCACCACCATCTTCATCCTTTATGGAGTGAACAGAATAACTTCTGGAACGTTTTCCTACTTCTTATTTTTAATATCAACTTTGAAGTTGACATAGCAGAAATCAAAAACACAGTAAGTAGCAAGTTCTTACCTACAAATATTCCTTCAATAACTGCCAGGAATACTGATGGGAACTTTCCTGATCTGTTTTAATCTTTGTTTCTACTTCCAAATATGACTTTGGTGGGTGACACAGAGAATTTTTATTTGGATACAAGAAACAACAGCAGAATAAAAGTAGTTACTCTCTTTCCTGCCTTCTCTATACTATAGCTTTCTGGCTTGGCATCCTCATAACAAGTGACTCCTTGAGATTCATTTAAGGTTCTGCCAGCAGTAGTGGACTACCAAAAATAGGTCAACAATTGAAGTCTGTTTCTGTGTTATTCTATATTGTCTCACTATAGATTACTATGCCACAATTCCCAGATGGAGAGCCTACAAATGGCTGATAGGCAGTGCATCAAACAGCAGGGCTTTCACAGGAATTTATATCATTCCTGCCACCTTGTTGCTTTAATTGGATTGACAGTGCAAAGAAAAATCATCCTATTCTTCCTCTTTTTTGAAGTAGGAAGCAATTGGAATTCTTGAGGTGATTCGGAAGAATAAAAGTGTAACTTCCTTGTAGAGTTAACAGCAAAAACCACACTAGGAAAATAAGTTAATTACAATATTTAATAGATTTTATGTGACAAATATAGTGTGGTAACTGCAGGACACAGTTGCTTTCATGTGCTAAAGTAGGCAAGTCTATATTAGCCATGATATATAATGTTTATGTGTAATAAGGATATAAGAAAACTTTCTCAATAGTTAAGATAAGTGGTAGTAATTGGGTAGGGGAGAGTTATCCATGTGAAATTACCTCTTTAAAGAGTATGAATGATTAACTAACAAACTTATGATTTACATTCTGTATTCATTAAATATCAGGCATATTAATGTTATTTTTTTAAATATAAACAGATTCAATGAGGTTTCAGTGAGCACTGCCGGAGATTACACAGCCCCATTCACACCAAGAACGGGTCATTTCATAAAAAAAGTAATAATAAAACATTCAACATAAAGTATTTTCCCCAACTCTGATTTCCTTGCTGGAGACTGAGACTCATGACACCTCTCAGGCTGTTTATACAAGTTTGTGAGCTCTTTTTGTTCCCACCTCTGTCAAAGAAGCCAACCAACTTCCTATAGACTCTCCCTACCAGGACCACTTCCCTCGCATCAAATTAGATTCTAGATAGGTTCCATATAGCTAACAGGTCTTGGGATTCTCAGACCTTAGAAAAACAGACTACCCTTTTATGTGTACAATGTTTATGTTACCGTAGGACTCATAAATGCAAGAGACAGGAATGTCAAAGTACCATACAACCATTCATACCAAATCATCTGCAGCAGAGGACAAAATTGGCAGGTTTAGCATTTCAGTAGGAGCAGTGCTAAATGCATTAAGAAACTTGCTGGAATATTCTTGGGTTTTTATACTGTCTTAAACACCAACAATTTTACTGAAGAGCTTTAAAGAACAAATTTGTGCACTTCAACACACTTTCTATAGGCTTTTCTGTCTGATAAACAGATCCATTGAGGAGTTTCCAGCCACACACGGGCTTCAGGATAATGTTCCATGCAACTCTCATTCCTTGGCTTGATGACTGACTACTTAGTGCAGCCCCAGTAGGGAGTTCAGCCCACACAGACTCTATGGCTTTACCTCTTGAACAGTGTAAGAATGGAGATCAGCCATTGCTCTCTATCGGCAGTAGTTTGCTTCCAGATCAGTTTCAAGCTGCTGAATGCATTTATTCTGTGTGCCCTGGACTGACTCAGCAATTGAAGCTATTTTGTCTTCCTCAAAGACCTAGTCTGGAGCAATGAAGGTTTACAGGATTATTTTTCCTCCCTATTCCCACACACTATGTTCAGTACTTCATTATCAAAGCGACTGAGATTGCTGATATAAGATCATCAATTAGACTGGCCTTCAAAGAGAATATAAGCTTATTCACGGACTCTCTTCCTCATTACTTCAGATATTAGAGATTTTGCAGTTTTAAAGCCTGGAAAAGTGCTCTTGCTACATGCATCACCGATAAGGCAATTACACATATTTGTATGTCCAAAGTTCCTCACGCAATAGAAAAGCAGAGGTTTTTGCTTCAAGAAATAGCTCCTTTCCATTGGTGTTCCTCAGGACCTTGTATTTATTAAACTTAAGTCTAATGAAATATTTATTGGGCTACTCATGCCTTTTAGCACCTCTCACACATAGCTTATTTGCTCTTTTGCCTCAGCAGCTCATGCAGTATATAAATATGTATGATGTTCATTTAGCATTTATATGGGTACCAGCAAACATATATGGGTGGCCCTGTACAGAAGCAACTGGATTCCTAAGTGCAAACAATCCGAAGTCTGTTTCTGATGTAAAAACCCATTAAGTGAAGGCTAGAATTTATTTATTTAGTTTAATTAAAAAGCAAGAATTTTTCACATTACCATTCAGCACGAGTTTGGAAACTGTTAGGTGACTATTTCGACAAATAATAGCGTTTGCTTTAAATTGTCTTACATATTCATAAGAAATGTGCACTGTGTCACAACAGTGACACTTCATGGCATGCCTTTATTTTTTAGAGGTTTTGACAAACTATGCACAAAACGTCTCTTGCAGCTTTATGTCAGTCCTTCCCTTTAAAAGCCAGATGCTCACATGTATAAAGTCTTAAAGTATGTTGCTTAATAATGAATAATTCAAAATTAGTGTGTTAAAAATTCCCACCAAAATGAGAGCCAGGTGCTCTTCCAAGGATCTTTGCCAGCTGGAAGCTGGTGTCATGTGAACAACTGCAAGGGTATAAGCTTCTGCTTCATAATGTTACAAAGATCTTATAGGATCATATAGTAGTTCCCTTAAACTTTTCTACTAATTTAAGACAAATTCCTGGCTGTAGCTGCTGCAAAGTATGTTCTGTCTGAACAGGATAAAATTACCTGCCAAGAGGGAGTAGATAAGATGTTAGATACATATGCATACAAAAAAGCCATACCTAGTCAAATAAGAACTTAATTCCCAATTAAGTTGTGGGGAAATGGATTTTTCAATTTCAGCACCAGCTTTTATTATTATTTTTGCTTTTTTAGAACACAGCCTTCAAGAACTTTGAACCTGCAGTGCTGCAGGTTCAACTACCATATATTCAAAAAACAAGGAAGCCAATAACAGTCATTCAACACCCCATCTAGGAGCTAGTTAACAGCCTTTGGTCTCAGTCCCCTCCTCTTTGTCCCTCAACACATATACCTTTAACTTCGTTTTCATTAACAACACACAGTGTCTATTGTAGGGCTAATAAAACATGAAACAAAACAAATCATTTCATAGAATGGTTTGAGTTTGAACGGACCTTAAAGATCACCTACTTCCAGCCCCTCTGCCATGGGCAGGAACACCTTCCACTAGACCTGGCTGCTCACAGCATCAAATCTGCAGTTTCACAGAACTTGTTATCCAAGGGTAACTACACAGGTCATTGTTAGTAGTTGTCCTTTGCAGACAGTCTATGCCAAGGGAAGAGGTTTACCCAAGGTCACCCAGTGAGTCAGCAACAACTTGTGAAAAGGACTCTGGACAGCTGAGTTATATGTGCTTAGACTGCAGCTCAGCATTTACCCTGTCTCAGAAATAAAACTGTACTTTCTCTACCTAATGGCATCAATTAGCTCTGTTAATATACAAATTGAGCAACTTTAAATGAAGTGAGCTTTGTAGTATACTATTAGTAAATGCTTCAATTCTAGCAGCAAAGGTGCAAATATCTACATTTCCCAGAGTTGCAAAGCAGCTATGGAGAGCACAGATCCAGTGCACTCAATCAAGACCTCATAATGTTCATAAAAATGACATATGTATAGACATCTGCAAATTCTGTGCTTCTCAGTGCTCTCTTCCAGATTTCAACTTAACAAAGACTTAACATTTAATAAATAGCAGAATCCAGCTAGCATATTATTCCACCTACTCATAAAAGGGACATTTTTCTGCTCAGAGACAGCATGTTAAAGTGATTCACAGGAGGAGATGATGGAAGTTTCATTCTCCCAGAAACCTCAGCAAGCCCAATTAAACAAAGACAAGTGTAACAGTTTGAAACGGGCACTGTTTAACACAAAGACATCACTATCTTCTATCTTTCAGTAAAGGACATCATGCTAGTTTTACATGAACAAAGAGCTGCTTCCAATTAAAATCATAGTAATGGTAGTAATGGGGGATGGGAATAAAAAGTCAATCCAAATGTTCTTCAGGTATTTGCCTTTATGGAATCATTACCCAGCAATGGAGTGACATCCCTCTCCAGCCATTTCAGAGAAATAACTGTAAGGGAGTGCAATAGAGATGCAATAACGTGTGAACATGATGGCTGTTAATTCTAGTTCTCCATTATTTCCAGTACAGTTATTTACCAGACTGGAATCTTTAGGCGTCCCTATGATAAGGATATCGTATCTGACAATGGCACACTTGAGAACAGATTGTATATAATTTTACAACTATTACTGAAAATACATCTACTTTCAAAAAGCATTTAGATATCCAGAGATACAAAGATCTAGCAATATTTTTTAAAATTAGCAACCCATATATGTTGATAAGTGCAAATTATCTACTGTAGATTTTTCAGTCCCTAAGACTGAAAAATGTAAGCCCCATTTCAGTTACTGCTATGCATGGAAAGAGAAAAGACCTTGACACTTTTGGTTCTTCTTTAATTCAGTAGCAGCAAAGTCATACCCCACACGTATAAAACAAAGCTGAGACTACTGGATACCAAAACTAGACACTCAATACAGGTTTTAATTTTTTTTTTTTTTTTTTAAATATACTGGATTATATTCTCCCTCTGCACCATCTTCTCTCCCCTCCACATCTTCTACAGACAATTAAATCTGTTTCTCCACTGGAGACAAACCTCATCACTTTGCATTCCATCCTTCTCATCACATCAATATCCTTTGCAAGCCATGAGTACTAAATATAGAATCATTGAATGGTTAGGGTTGGAAAGGGCTGTAAGATCATCTAGTTCCAAACACCCTGCCATAGGCAGGGACACCTCACACTAAACCATGTCACCCAAGGCTCTGTCCAAACCAACCTCGAAACCCAACAGGGATGGAGCATTCACAACTTCCCTGGGCAACCCATTCCAGTGCCTCACCACCCTTACAGGAAAGAATTTCTTCCTCAGATCCAATCTAAACTTCCCCTGGTTAAGTTTGAACCCGTTACCGCTTGTCCTCTCACTACAGTCCGACATGAAGAGTCCACCCCAGCATCCCTATAAACTCCCTTCAGATACTGGAAGGTTGCTAGGAGGTCTCCACACAGCCTTCTCTTCTCCAGGCTGAACTCCCCCAACTTTCTCATCCTATCTTCATACAGCAGGTGCTCCAGTCCCCTGATCATCCTCGTGGCCCTTCTCTGGACTTGTTCTGACAGTTCCATGTCCTTTTTATGTTGAGGACACCAGAACTGTACACAATACTTCAAGTGAGGTCTCACAAGAGCAGAGGGGCAGGATCACCTCCTTCAACCTGCTGGCCACAATCCTTTTGCTGCAGCCCAAGATAAGGTTTCTGGGATATGAGCACACAGATATATGCCAAATATTAGGTTTCTCATATACCAACATCCCCAAGTCCTTCTCCATAGGGCTGCTCTGAATCTTTTCTCTGTCCAGTATCTTTTCTTCTAGAGGTATTCTGGCTGATACACATCTAATTAAAGTCTGAACAAATCTTCTTAGCTCAGCATAAGATGGTCTCTGAAGATGGCTTCTTGTGTTTCAGACCTGATCAAAAGACTGCCCACCCAAGACTGCTTAACTCTTCCACAGATAATTTAACCAAAACTAGGCGAGTACCTCTACCTGCAGCATTGCCTTGCCAGTATAGAGTCACTGCTCCTTCTTGAGGACTAAACATCTACAAACACAGAGAAAAATATGTTGGAGCAGATCTGGTCATTAAGGAAAAGAAACAAAAGAATCCACCGAGTTATATTTGAAGAGTGCTTTGCCTTCATTTTCATATTGTGAAGTTCAGCTTCTAGCCTCCCTAGCAGGAGCTGGAAATATCAGCTGTGAAAATCAGCGTCCTAAAAATATGGCTGTCCCGACCTTCTCAAGATGTATTACAGAAACACATTTTTTCACTAAGTAAATGAATTAAAAGTCAAAACACACATCCTGAAGCATGATGTCTGAAATCTCTTTACCTTCCTCTCCTCACACATGTTCGTCATATATATACACACACACACAAGCTTACATATAGCAACACATATGCTATAGACCAAAGCATGATGTTGTCATTAGATACTGTTCAGAAGTGGCTACAGATTTGACAGAAAACATTCATTTTTGGGATACCCAACCTCCTGGTGTCTCAGCTCCAGACACAGTGACCCCACCAAAGCATTACATTGACATTCACTAAGGTCAGGGGGAACTTCGAATCATAGAGCCATAGAATAGTTGGAATGTGCAATACCTCAGTAAAACAGCCACCTTCCATAGTGGTGTCATGGAGATGAGCCAGCCAGAGGGCATGGTGGATAGGGGACTTACCCTGAGCAGGGTGGATATTCCTGCTTTGGTTTCCTCTGGCATTTAGAAGAACAGTTCATACAAATGTACAAAACACCCACCTTACAGGGACATGAGTATGGGCACCGGGCACAGACATAAACCCACTTCTAACATTTCCATAAAAGATTCCTCACAGCTCTCATCATCATGACATATGCTGAGCTTAAAATTCTTGCTGGCCTCTCAGCAGTAACGTAACTTGGCTTCTTTTATTTTGCCAGCTCACAGAGTTCAAGCTCAGCATCCTTAACTGTAGCTCAGTGCTGTTCTCTCATTTCCACACCTGTGCAGAGAGAACCATCTCATTTATTTTGGTCTTTCATTCTCCCACACAATTTTTTTTTCTTATATGCTGTTGCCCAAATAAATTTGGAAAAGAAAAACAAGTGGGGGGGGAGTGAGCAAACCAAGAGCAAATCTATTTCCACGAGAAATGCCAACTTGCTTAAAGTTTGCTCTATCAGAGTTTATTTAAATTAATATTCTCACATTTTGACAGAAAATATCAAGTAAAATTCATTGCAATTCAAAATACATAGTACCAATCTTTTTTTTTTTAATACAATTGTGTTAAGGTGGTTTATCTCAAACAAAAATATCTGTAATGCTAACTGCGACCTGATCTGTTCTCCTGACAGTCAGAACAATTTATGTGTTTTTCACTTTCCTTGTAATAGTACTTTCAATATAAAGTAGAAAATGATCATAGAATCATAGATCTGTTAGGGTTGGAAAGGACCTTCAGATCATATAGTTCCAACACCCCTGACAGGGACAGGGACACCTCCCACTAAACCATGCCACCCAAGGCTCTGTTCAACCTTGCCTTGAGCACCACCAGCAATGGAGCATTCACAGCTCCCCAGGACAACCCATTCCAGTGCCTCACCACCCTTACAGGAAAGAATTTCTTCCTCAGATCCAATCTAAACTTCCCCTGTT
>JASSUY010010645.1:10316-57876 GCA_032466535.1 Forpus xanthops
CACGGCGTGGCTGGGATTTGGTATGAGGTGATGGGGTGCACTGCATAGTCGAGCTTGGTATCAGGTGATGGGGGGGGTGGCACTGCATGGCATGGCTAGGTATCAGGTGAAGATCTGTTGTATTCTCTTTCCTTGTATTTGCTCTTTTATTATTATTGGTGGTTGCAGTAGTGATTTATATTATACTTTAATTACTAAATTGTTCTTATCTCAACCTGTGGGAGTTGCATTCTTTTGATTCTCCTCCCCATTCCCTGGGACTGGAGAAGAAAGAGAGGGGAGTGAGTGAGAGAGAAAACCATGAGTCTGAGAGGCTCAAACCACGACAACTGCATTTATGAATTGCTGGACCAAAGAACATCAAGCTTCCGATTAAATGTTCTGGTATTACAAGATGGTCACCTCTGTTCTTAAGAAAAGCAAGTATGCTTTCAGGAAGACGCTTCTTAATTTGTGTCTGTAAAACTGAATTTCTGTTGCTAAGGAACCTGATGGTTTAGTCATAGCATGACAACTTGCACCTACTTAAATGAATTAAAAATTGCTATTGAGATAGATCTGTAAGCTTCTGTCAAAGTTAACTATAGTGTTCTTTAGGTTCTTTTCATGATTGAGCATCGCTTCAGTAGCTGGTGTCCTGTCTGCTTATTTTACAGATTGTAACTTCTGCATCTACAGATCTTCAGGACTATACATACTACTTTGTTCCTGCTCCTTGGTTATCTGTGAAACTTCTGAGGCTGTTACAGTGCTACCCACCTCCAGGTAATGGAGTGGTCATAACGTTGGTCATCTCTCTTTATGCAGTATATTATCTCCAAAGAACTGCTGTTCTAGAGTTACCATAACTTGGAGTGCAAGCACAATGTGTTAAGACAAGGGTACTGAAGTCTGTGCTCTTGAGTGTTTCAGATTGTGTAAATTCAACAACAGAATTCAAAAAGCCACATAGAGCGAAGTGTCAAACCAGCATGCATCTTACAAACCGTTTGCAGCTGCCATTTTAAGTATTGTTTAATATTATCAACTGTATAAAAAGTGTTGAAATGTATTACAGTGCAGATCATGTTTGGCTTTTATTTTCAACTGGCTTAGAATTCTTTTACCAAATGTGTATTGGGGGAGGGTGAACTGTTTTTAGTGTATCAGAACACTTCAGTTTACTCAGATTTAGGAAAGTGGAAGACCTAAGGTAGCAATTAGGGTGCTGAGCAAAATGAAGTTGTCCAACGGCTCATTCTTCTCCAGAAGACCCTGCTGTACGTGGTCGTCTAACAGAATGCTTGGAAACTATTCTTAACAAAGCACAGGAGCCACCAAAGTCAAAAAAAGTGCAACACTCAAATGCGAAGAATGCTGTGCTATTTGAGGCAATAAGCTTGATTATACATCATGACAGGTGAGCTATGTGAATACTTCTCAGAGAACTTTTTCAGTGAAAAGCTGTGGCTTTGTCTTGAACACTAAATGGGATTTTATTGGGGGAGAAGGGAGGGAGAGCAGAAAGTGGAGTTGCTTGCTAGATTGGAACACAACCAGAGCAATGGAGTTGAACAGTGTTAATGAACTGTGTTGCTGTCAGCATATTTTATCACTTTTGTTTCTTGCTGTTTTTTTTTTGTATTGACCCCACGGCTGTAATCCAACAGAGATTATTTGCTCGCAGTGTCTGATTTTTCATTTCACCAGCGGGGCATTCTAGCAGATACTTTGAGGCATTTTAAGAAATTTCCACTGCAAAAATCATATTCCATATCTGGATGTTCTCAAACCTATTGCTTTTAACCCTTTCACTTTCTCTCCTGTTTTGTGCAGTGAGCCAAATCTACTAGTCCGTGCCTGTAACCAGCTAGGTCAGTTCTTGCAGCACCGAGAAACTAATTTGCGTTACCTAGCACTGGAAAGCATGTGCACGCTTGCCAGCTCTGAATTCTCACATGAGGCTGTGAAAACACACATAGAAACAGTTATCAATGCATTGAAGGTAAATATTTACATGTGCAGTCTGTTTTGAATGCTGTCTTCTCCCCTGCCTCAATGCCCTCTTTCCTACTATTCATAGAATAGTTAGGTTTGGAAAGGACCTTACTTCCCCAAGTCCCTCATCCCCAATTAATATAATAATACTTGTGGGCCAAATGAGTTATTCTCAGAAGTCTGCTCTTGGGTTTTTTTCCCTTAATCCTGTAAAATCTTGATGTGCTAGTAATGATAGAGGTCAGCTTCAGTTAATTTCTGCAGCTTGCTGGTAAATCTGATACTTGTGGCTTCTGTAACACTTTGATATGTCCTGAAGTTGTTGACTGAAGAGGAAGAAGTCTTTCAAAATGTGGAATTTCAAAGTGGAAAATGCTGGGAAGACTATTATAATACTGTCTTCCTGGTGTCAGAAGCTATAACTTCACTGCAGTAGCTAATGGAAAGAGGCAGAGCATTTCAACTTCCACTGCATGATCAGGAAGTCAAGAAAACAGACACATTCTCAGGTCATGTTTCTATAAATAAGCAAAAGTCAAAGAGGAAAACTGATTTGTATGTAAATTTATTTGCACGCTTAAGTGTTCACATGTATTTTCTTCCAAGCATGTTCTGTAGCATATTTTATCTGTGTAACTTCAAAAGTCAGAGAAATCTGGCTGAGCTTCTGTTGATACAAGGCAAGCACAACACTAAACATGCAGGTAGCTGGTTGCTCATCGGCTTGTTGACGGCTTGACAATTTTGGCCATTTATTAGTGCATTTGTTGCCAGTGGTCCCAGTTATCCAGTGCACAGTAGACCAGAAACTCATTCACCCTAGTTAGTGTTATAGTGGAGTCATCTGTACAAACTCCCCCGTCCTTTCAGCACTTGAGCAAATTTGAATATGTGTACTACAGAAACAAAACCTGATGATTTATATTTTGTAATATTATCAAAAAGTGGGAAGCTGAGTCTCCAGTGACCTCTTTCTAGGTGACTGAAAGTGAGAATACCATAAGAAACTCACAGCTTATGTGAAGGGTATATCCAAGTTCATTCTGTGTCTGAAAGATTATAAAAATGCATTTGTCTTAAATTTAACTGTGGATTGTAGTAAGTTTCATTTCTTCAGTAAGATGCATGAGCTTTCCAAATAAAGATGAAATAGTCCTGACTTGCTGTGTGTCATTTTCAGACTGAAAGAGATGTAAGTGTACGACAAAGAGCTGTAGATCTACTGTATGCAATGTGTGACCGAAGCAATGCCCAACAGATTGTGGCTGAAATGCTGAATTACTTGGAGACTGCTGATTATTCCATTAGAGAAGAAATTGTGAGAGATTTCTGTTTCCTTATTTTTCTCATATCTGTCTTTGGCATCATATGTATCATGTATTGATTGGGATGCTGGATAGTCTGTGATAGAGGTTCTTTTTCGTGGTGATTTAAAAAAAAATAATCAAAACTAAACAAAACCCCAGCCCCTAAGTTTGTTGTCAACAGCAAACTATATTCTTCATACAGGTTAAACTAATGTCATGGAGGAAGCCTTGGAAACTAGGAATTTAAAAAACTAATCTTAGAGCATTTATATATAAAGTAATTTTATCAATGAGTAAATATAATCTCTAGATCTGAGTGTTATGTGCTACTCTACTCAACTGCTTAATATCTTCAAATATTCGTATGATAAATGCTTATTTGTAGGAAGAACTTCATACTGTGTATGCTGTGAGAGCATTCTCTCAATCTAAAGATTCCCTAAAACAATAAGCTATCATGCCTCTCAGCTGATTATACTTCCTTCCTTCCAGCAGGGAAAAAAAAATGCAAAACTTGAAATACTTAACTATCTGCCTCAAATGGTAGCCAGAAGCTGTACTTACGGTAATACTTAGCTTAAGTGCGAAAGTTTCTTTGTTGGAGAAGTTAACATACAATGCAGTGTTAGTTGATTTATCTCTTGATTTACTGTCTTGTTGATGTTGGCAATCTACCCTGACTTGGCAGATAATGTGAATTTTGTTCTGTTCATTTACTACTCTTAAGGAAAGAGGTCTGTATACATACAGTTGATAAATTATGTGGAGGTTTCTTCCTATGCTGATTGTTTGCTTTATGGTACAGGAATCTTAGTATGACCTGAAAGCCAGCTGTATTTTTGGTGACTCTGTTTTGTGTCTGCTAGCTTGTGTTTTCGCTTTTTTGTGGATTTTTTTGTTGGGGAGGGAGAGAGGGGGGACAGGGAGGCAGAGGAGGATTGGTGCTCCTCTGGAAAACAAAAGATGTTCAGTAAATCGTTTAGATGCAACATGATGTAATGCATTATAGGGAAAGAATGATGTAACTGGCAACCGGTATATTCTAGCACAGAATTTCAATGTTTGGGGTTTTTTTTTTTTTCACCTCCACTATGGGAGCAGCTGAGGTGTATTATGGTGTACATGACAGTTCATTTTGATACACAGCTCATATAGGAGGTAGTCCATCTTCTTTATTCTCTTATGTGTGCCCAGGTTCTGAAAGTTGCAATTCTAGCTGAGAAGTATGCAGTGGATTATACCTGGTATGTGGATACAATCTTAAATCTAATTCGCATTGCTGGTGACTATGTCAGTGAAGAAGTGTGGTATCGAGTTATTCAGATTGTCATCAACAGGGATGATGTTCAAGGGTATGCAGCAAAGACTGTTTTTGAGGTGAGAATAACTGTTTTCAATTCACTTTCAAAATGAGGTAGGAATTAAATAAACAAGAGTATGATCTAACAGGTGTGTGTGCTTCCTTGTGTTAGGGAGGAGTAAAAATATGATCCTGAATATTGCAACAAAATAGTGCTGAAGCATCCCATAAAACTAGCATCATTGATTTTCAGAGCGAGAGGCCACATTAAGTTGATGAGAAGCTTCTCTGGCTTAAGTGATAACAGTACATCTAGTACTGTTCTGGTCTTGGTGAGGGAGGGTAGGGTGTGTTATGCTGGATTTTTTGGTATTTTGGTGGATGGTATTGAATGAAAGTAAGGAAATTGCTATACCTGGAAAATTACTGAAATGTAGTAAAAATAGAAGCAGCATTTCTTATTTAAGTTTTGGGTTGTTTTGGCTTTTCTTGTTTTTTTTTTTTTTTTTTGTTTTTTTTTTTTTTTTTTATTTGTATTTGCTGCATGCAGGAGTCCAAAACACTCAAAATAACTAACTTGGTCTTTCTGAAAGCATATACCCATTCCTTCTGTTCAGGATCTGATAAAACTGGAATTTAAACTGTTGAAGGAGAACACTTTTAAATGTCTGGCCTTGTTGCTCTGGCTTGATTTGTAGTCTTTATATGAGCTTTCCACTTCTATTTCCCTTCCTGAATGTTTAAGCTGACTTTCAGAACTTATCCTTGTTCTGTGTTTCTTCATACTCAACAAAGGCATTATCTTAGACAACTTCAGCACATTCTTGCAATGTTTATATGAAGTGTATTAACATCCTTCTGACGCCCCTAAAGATGTGAAGGAAACAAGCAGCTGTATCTATCCTCAGGTCCATCTAGCAGCATTGTGGATTTCTAAGAGCTTATTACTTGAGCAAGTTACACTTATTTTAGAGAGTCTTTATAAATTTATGCCCCCTACTGTGCTTTTCTCATAAGTCCTCCACAGTGGCTAGACACACAGTCTGCTCTTACAAGTAAGTAGAGTAGGCAGCTGGACATGGAAGTGACAGAAAAGATCTTTTTTTGATACACTACAGGTCAATGACTGCTCATATGTTCTTACAGGCTCTGCAAGCTCCAGCATGCCATGAGAATCTTGTAAAAGTAGGTGGCTACATATTGGGAGAATTTGGAAATCTGATAGCAGGTGATCCAAGATCAAGGTAAAACACCTTCTAAAATACTGAAGTACTAACACTTTTGGTAAAGAATCTTGATGTCAATTTGATATTCATAAAGGCTATTTAATAAATGATTCAGCTCTTGCTAGTAACATATTAAGAATTATCATGTCTACATGAATTGAACAAATTATTTTTCTTCTCATCTTTTAAGTCCCCTCATCCAGTTCAACCTGCTACATTCCAAGTTTCATCTGTGTAGTGTTCCTACCCGAGCTCTGCTTCTGTCTACATACATAAAGTTTGTGAACCTGTTTCCAGAAATCAAAACTACGATTCAAGATGTATTGCGCAGTGACAGTCAGCTGAAGAATGCTGATGTTGAGCTGCAACAGAGAGCTGTTGAGTATTTGAGGCTCAGTACTATTGCCAGTACTGACATATTGGTAGGTATAAAGATTGATTTTTTTTCTATGCAGACCTCTGTAGCTCTGTCTTCTGTTAACAAGTAAACTTCACTAAACCTCACTTAACTGCTCAGAAATCTTAACACAGGATGCTTTTAGTCTACCAATTCAGCTGCTGTCATCCATTAATTTGGAGCTAAAATCAAAGTTGATAGTGCTTTAGTAGGATAAATGACTGTTAAAGCATGCCAGTCTTGAGCATGAAAGCCAGCATGGTGCAGGGGCCTGCAGTTTTCAGATAGCAAATGGGTTTGTGCTTCGTTTTGAGGACTTGATGGTGGACAGGAAACTTGTCTCTAGAAGTTCAGTAGTTTAACCTGATGCTCTTGGGTCTGGCCATAGCATGGCCTTGTCTTGTAAACTAGTAAAAGCTTAGGTCTGCCTAGATCCTTGAATTATCTGTGATTTCAGTCCAGGTCTGCTTGACTTAAGAACCATTATGTCTGCTATGATCTAATTTTTTGTTTTGTATTTTTTGTTGAATAGCACTGTAACAGGGAAGTTATTATGCTCCTGCTCTCATGAGCAACTGCTCTGGGAGGCCTTCAGAAAGTTTTAATATTTATTTATTTATTAAAAGCAAGTCTAATCTGTCATTGTAAATAACCTGCATAGGCATTTTCTGTGTGGATAATTACTGCTGCTTTTGCCTCATGCATCATATAAGGGTGTATCTCTTCAAAGATGAAGAAGCTGGTTTGGCTTTTTCTGTAAGTTCAAGTAACACGCTTTTTTCTGTGATAAGGCTACAGTGCTGGAAGAAATGCCTCCTTTTCCTGAGAGGGAATCTTCTATTTTGGCTAAACTTAAGAAGAAGAAAGGCCCAGGCACAGTTACTGACCTGGAAGAGATCAAAAAGGAGAGGAGCTCTGATATGAATGGAAGTGCTGAACCTGCTTCTGTCAATGCCAGTGCTGTTGTGAGTTTAAAAGCTGTTCTTTCATGAATTTAAAAACCGTGCAAATAAGAAAAGAATGGTTTCCTTAAAGTGCGTTTTGAGGGTTTAAAACTTCTCACCTCACATTTAAGACTATGGGTGTTTGCTGTAAGATAACAGGAGAAATACAATTGCTTTTCCCCCCACTGCTTGCTTGAATGCAGTTTTCATTTGAGTGTCTTCTGTAAATGGGGACGAACTGCAGCCAAAAAAAAATGTTTATGTTATTTTCAAAAAATATTGCTGTAAGCTTAGAAATGGGAATTTGTTTGCTGATGAAATTGCAGCAAGGGTGAGATGATAAAATTAACATACTTAAAAGGAGTAAGTTGAATTTCAAGCTGTCAGCTTTGTCAAACATGGTAGACATCTTGCATCTTGTTTAGGGTTGTTTTTGCTAGAAGTGCACAATGCTTGACAGTGCAGATGTTGTAAACCCAATGTGATGTTACTGTTTACTTGACAATACTGTTTAAGTTCAGTTGTGGTAGGTAAGGCCAGTTTTGTTTCTTCTTAGTTTAAGTTTTTAATTTTATTGTCAATTAAAGCTGGTAGAGTGAATTGTTCCCATAATGTAATACTTGGTTTTAATGTCTAGCATGACTTGTAATTACATTTGAGATGTAGTAGTGGATAACCTAAGAGGAGAAAATATTGTAGCACACTCCCTGCCCAGTTAGTTAAAGCCATAATCCTTTAACTCTTAGTCACCACACTATGTAAGAGTAGATGTTCCAAGTGCAACATCTTTGAATAGACGGGAACACTTTTCCAGCAGAAAAGATGCCAGACTTTCTTCACATGCCAAATTGAGGTGCCTGGCAGTTAAAATTGTGTTATGCTTTGAGCTTCATTTCATGGATTCCAGCCATGTAAGAGACTCTGTTGTTGCCTTCCCAGTGGGTTTTGTGTGACCCAGCTTAAGTGTCAAAAATACCTTCCAAATTGGAGCTCCAGCTGTTTGTTCTCAGTAGTTCTTACCAATTGGCTTCTGATTTTTTTTTTTTTTTTTCCCTGGGGAATTTCTTGTTATACTGCATTAAATTCAGTCTGTGGAGTATATAAGAACTGTGTGTTGACTGACAAAACCAAAATTTCAGACTCAATCCAAGTGCATCTCATATTTCAACTCCAGCTTATCTCGTAGGCTCCAGATGTCTAATACATGAGCATGTTTTTTAACAGTCTGTGCTTTGTTCTTGCACATGAATTGGGATGTATATGTGGTCTCCGTTGTATGATTCCGTGTCCTGACTACTCAATTTTTTTTTTCTCTCTGAGGGGATAAAAAAATTTGAAGGTCTTGCCCTCTCTACCTCTCGTGTTTGTAGCTTGAACTAGTTACAGGCTCGGCTTTTTTTGCTCGTGAGGTTTTATGTTGTTTCTAAGGTTTGCCAAGCTTCAAAAACCCAGGCCTAAACTGACTGTCAGTTTCACAGGTGCTGTGATATTTTCATTCAGGTTTGTGTAAAAGCCACTGCCTTTCTTGCTGGATTCTTCATGAAAGAAAAGCAACACTTTCTAAATTTTATTCTCCACAGTCATTTATCTCCCTTGAAATTCAGAGGGGAGAAAAGAGGGGGTGAGAAAAACTGTCATGTTTCTTCTGTGGAATCTGATTCTAGGCAGAGAATATTTTTTATTATTATTCAGTGTTAGTATTCAATGGTTAGATGGACATAACTCGTGAGTTGAAAAAAAGAAAACCCCATCTGTAAATGACCTTAAATTGAAATGCAAGGTGGTAACTGCATTCATGAAGCCTCCTACAACCATTGAAACTTGATTTGGGGTGGAGACAGGCACTTTGCCATAGCTTAGTTGTCTGTGCAAAAGAGCTTTGTTTTAGTTATTCTCTAGTGTTAACACCAAAGTGTATTGTCTTCCCTAGTCTACTCCTTCTCCATCTGTGGATCTGCTGGGTTTGGGTGCTGCCCCTCTCACCAATTCAGCTCCCCCACCGTCCTCTAGTGGTACCCTGCTGGTGGATGTATTTTCAGATTCAGCTTCTGCAGTTGCACCTCTTGCTCCTGGTTCTGATGACAACTTTGCGAGGTAATTAAGTCACCCTGTAAGGAACCTGAAGAAGAATCTAAAACGGTATTAGAGACAAAATATGTGCAATAACTTTTGGTTTTGTTTCAGCTTATTGAATGCATTCCAGGGTGGTAGTTGTGCAGCAAGAGAGGTGTTATTGAGCTCTGCGGTGGTTGTGTTATCTTTATTGAATACCTTTGCTCATGGAAAAACTGAGTCTGTAGTAATCTGAGGATACTGGGCACACAGTGTTGCCTAGTTTTCATGCTGATTGTTTTTTTTTCCCTTTCTTTGTAAAACCAAGTTGTGGATTTCAGTATGTCATGAACTGGGTGGTTATCTGGCCTGATAAGAGTATGTTTATTCTTATCTTATTTTCATGAAGTTCTTCTGTCTTGTGTGTCTTGTGGAACAGCAAAATGGGTTATATCCAAAGATAACTGGTTTGCAGGACTTCAAGATCTGTTTAAATTAGTTTGCTACTGTCTGACACACAGACAGTGTGAAAAGGGGAAAAAACACAAGCCCTTTTTTAAAAGGTTTTGATACAAGTATCTGATTACATTACTAAGTGTAATGTAGGTTCAGTGTGTTAATATTAAAAGCCACCGTGGCTACGCTCAAATGTTATTTGGCTAAAAATTTGGAAAAAATACAAGATTGAAGAATGTCTTTAAAAAGCTTTTAAAATCCTTAAAAATCTTAGAGGCCAAAGAATTTCTGTTGCCCACAACCAGGTTTTGAGTGATAGCATGACAAAATTGCAATGAATCTTAATATTAAAGGCATAATTACTGCCTGGATCATTGAGACTTCCATGAAAACTTTACACTAGTCAATGTGTTGTTGCAAGTTTGCAGTGATAAAAACTTGATCCTGAGTTTCTCTTGAAATAATCATGGTATGTAAGACCAAGACTTTAAGAAGCTACAGAAGCTTGTTAAAGCTTTTTTTATTTAAAGAGCTAAAGAAAAAATCACCAAGAAACAAACCCAATATTAGTAGCTTCATAAGCAAAAGTCCACAGTTACCTAAAAAGAGTTTTCTCTTTCTGCAGAAGACAGTATAGCATTGCCCAACCCCTTGGTCTGTCTGTAGATGATGAAATGCTTCTCTAATGATACTGAGAAGTTGCCTTTTACAGTTTCCTGCCTCTTTTTAGTGCTGTTGTCACTTTTGTTTCTAATCTGTTACTTGGGTAAGTCATTTTCTGTGTGCCTGTATATTCTTGCCGACTCGTGTGTTTTTGAGAGCTGGTTGCGCAGCTGTAGTTAAAAGTGCCACTAAGGTTGATGAGGCCTCTGCTTCAAAGCGCACATTTTGTGGTAGCTAGTATACATCTACATTTATGGATTTGAACTACATTTTTTTGCTGTCAGAATTAAATTCCTAAAAGGATTTGGTTCTTTAAGAAGTATAAATTAAGCTGTTGGGCATCTTCAGCTGTTTCTTGTGTTTGGGAAGAACTGCTGGTTCCTAACACAATCAGGGGGGGTGGGGTGGGGGAAAGAAGTGGGGGAAAACATTGCCTAATGCCTAAAACCTTTCTAGGTGAACTGAGCTAGGGCAGCTGATAAATTTTTCATGTCTTAAACTCAGCAGTGCCATTTTTGAGGAAGGAGGTAAAAAAATAGCTAAGCACTAAGCTGTCTTTACTAACTCCTGCTGTCTCTGTCGCTACTGCCTTTCTTCCTTTGTGCTGCCTGAACTAGCCCTGACCTGGCTTCATCTGAGGTAGTTTCTGAGGAACCAGCTGATACTGTGCATGATGCTGATGAGCTTTTTCACAAGTAAGCAATACTAAAACCTTGCAAGGCTGGGCAACTTCAAGAATATAGTTATAAAGCAAAACTATATTGTGCATTAACTTAATACCAGCAAAACTAGGGAAACATATACTGTCATACTTGTAACTGGAGCACCTCTGTAGGTGCTGTGGAGTTTATGACAAGCTCATGAATACGCTGCCTTTACGATTCAGTGCTGTCACACACTGCTCTAAAATAAGGCAATGCCAGTTGTGTATTAAGTTTTGCAAATCTTCACAAAGAAAAACAGAGTAAATTGTCAAAACTGCTGATATTTGTGAGTATGTTTTAAGTACCTTGTATGCAAAGGGCTGATGTTTGCTGATCACCTCTTCTGCTTTCAAGTGAAGGGTGACAGAAAGGACAGAAACCACTGAAAAATAGGCTTCCTCTTTCAGAATGGAAAAAATACAGCTCTCAGTTGACTTACATGATACAGAACTGGTGGAACAAGAGATTCTTTTTTCTTTCAGGTTTAAACAGTCTAAGCTTCAAACTTTTCAATTCAGCACCGACCTAATGAGTTTTGGAAGTTGTCAAGAATATGAATAAGAAAAATCCTAGTCTGTTGCCTGGTCCTTTAGACTCTGTGTGTGTGAATAGAGCATACTGTGGCTTCCTTTATAGTTCCTTAGACATCAAATAAGAATTTCAGTTCTTTTAGTGTCTTGCAAGTGGTGGTTTTGGTTGTAAAATTGTCTTTTCTAACTGCAGTTTTCTGCAAAGGCCTCTCTCACAGACTGGTGTATTCTAGGTTAACCACAATCTTCATCCTCTATGTAAACCCTGAATTTTGTGGTTCTAAATATTGTTCAATATGGCTCAATTTAAAACAAGTTTTCCCTCTCTTCCCCTAGGTTTGTCTGTAAAAATAATGGAGTCTTATTTGAAAATCAGTTGCTACAGATTGGATTGAAATCTGAATTTCGACAGAACCTGGGTGAGATCTTTCAGGCCAACTGATTAGCTGTCTTGCATTATCAACCCCAGTACCAGCATGATATTGCAAATACGACTTACTTTTCAGCTACTGGAGAGAGAAATACAATCTCAGGCCTAGCCTGTCATAGGGTCTTCACTGTTTGCATGTCCCTGGCTCCTTTGTGGAGTTTTGTCTTGTTAAACTTTTTGGTTGTTTTGGTAGCTGAGATGAAGTGGGAGTGATAAGTAGTGCTCCAAGCTCCAGCTCTTGGTGCCTTGTTGTAAGGCTGTGGTACAGCCCGGGTTAAAGAACTATTATTTTGTATCTCACAGTATAGCTTGTTGTAATAGTATGATATACAATGCATGTCGCACATGTCTCATAATATATTAATCCACAAAATATTAAAAATACTTAGGAAAGAGCTGTGAATCAAACACAGGTTAGCACTAGAATTGCTTGCTTCTCCCTTTTTGCTTTGCTTTTGGTGCCATAAAAACTTCTTTATATAAAAAGTAATGTTCTCTGGCAACTGAAAGAATTCCACTGACTATTTACCTGCCTGTGTAACAGCTGCTGGGGAGAGGTCTCATGGCTTGTTTTAATCTGTTACTGTATTTTTAACTGAATGCTGTGGTAAGATTAAACCATGTAAACTATGCTTTGTCTTTAAAAGTTGTTTTGAAAAAACATTGAAAGATAATGTACTAGATGTTTAAAGCACAGGTAGTTTAACATGATGACATGTGACATACCTAACAATTTTGGTGTCTTTTATCCTTTCTAGGACGTATGTTCATATTCTATGGTAATAAGACATCAACGCAGTTCTTGAATTTTACTCCAACAGTAATCTGCTCAGATGACCTACAGTCAAATATCCTTAAATACAGTAGCATGTGTCTGTTTTTATTTGGGTTTTATGTTTCATGCTGCACAAAATTGTAATAAAAGCTGCTGGATGAAGGCATTTTTGTCCTTGAGCATGAAGAAATCAGAAACTTGCTGATAACTTTCTGAAATTTTTGACCAGAGATAGAAGATTTTCTTCTTAAAGCTCTGGTTACAAACACAAATTTAACTGTTGAAATAAGGAGAAATTAGGCTTAGTAAGTAGGTAATGTAACCCAGTAGCTTTCTCCACTGTCATCAAGTGGCAGTAGTATAGATGTGGAGTCTTTAAAGTCCTGCATTAGCAAATAACTTCAGGCTTGAGATAGAATATATGTACACAAAGATGATGATGATACTTTAAAATAAGCTCTTAATTTATAATTCCTCCTTAATGCTTGGTATTGCAGATTTAGGTTTTCTGGGAGACTGTGTAATCAAGCTTGTTAGACTCAAAGCATCACTGTAATGTTCACATCAAAATGAGGTAGTCCAGTGTTTTTTCCTGTGAAGTCTGTCTGTGCCTTTATACCTTTTTGAAGTCATCTTTCTTTGAGAATATCCAAATAACTGAGAATTGTGGGAGTTACTACTTCTATGTTTGTCAGTATGAAAAACACACCAGAACCTTTTTGCTGTACGAAAATTGAGTTTCGAATACTCAGTGACATATAGAGAAGCTAATTCCTCATACAGTTTATTGAGGATTTCTTGGGGTTTTCTTCAGTTATCATTTCATTGCTGAGTTTCCTTAACCACTTCTTACGCCTGAATCTTCAGACAAAACCTGTTGACCCCACAGTGGATGGAGGTGCACAGGTTCAACAGGTTGTGAACATCGAGTGTGTGTCAGACTTCATGGAAGCTCCAGTCCTGAACATACAATTCCGGTAAAGCATAGGATTCTAATGCCAGTGAACTTAATTAGATGAAAGAGGTTAAATTGGTCCTGGTCCTCTGGCTGAAGTACAGAATATGACAGCATAAAGTTGTTTTGGGTAGATGATGTACTTGAAAAATTGATTTAACTAAGCTTTAAGCTACAAGGGAAATTAAGATATCCACTTGGAACAATGTGCTTTAAAAGAAAAATGAAGAAGTAGCAACTGATAACATGTCTTCATGGCTTCTCCTTCCGCTATCTGTATAAAACAGCAGTCTTCCTGTTTGCTTAAGAAATCTTGACAAGAATATATGCACTGACTTCTCCCTTTGAAACCAAGAACATTTCTGCAGACAACTTGGACTGGAAATGCATGCAGCCAAAAATAGAATCTTATGACTGCTAAACATCAGTCTTTGGGAAATTCTGATTTCTGGGCTATGTTCTGTTACTCTAAACTGGTTCTTACTGGTATGTTTTCACAGGAATATATTTTCAGTCCTTTAGATGCTGTCTAGAAAGATAACAACCTATGCTGAGATAGAGATCCTTATTAGAAGTTCTGCCAATTCACTTTCACATTCCATCAAACAGAGCATATTTATTCAGCAGTGGATTAAAACTGTATCTTAGAAATAATGTTATCTGTAGCTGATGGATTTTAATGATAAACAGTTGCACCTTTACCTTAGTGTTTATCCTCAATTACTTGGTTCATTTAGGCTGAGACACTGCTGGCACTGTGCTGCATACACCATGTTCTTTCTATTCCCAATTCAGGTATGGTGGAACATTTCAAAATCTTTCGGTAAAATTACCCATCACCCTGAATAAATTTTTCCAGCCAACAGAGATGTCATCTCAAGACTTCTTTCAGCGTTGGAAGCAACTGAGCAAGTAAGATACTGTCTGTACTTGGGCTTGGGGCTCTTGTGAGCCAAGGGGTAAAGAAGGGTGTATTGGAACTGCAGCTCATACACTGCCCTATCCCATACATAATCCTGTGAGTTATAAACTCTCCCAGTGTAATTAGTTGCTATTGAACAATGCTCTGTGTAATGTATATATCATGTATTTATTTTGACTTGTTTTGCAGTCCAAAACAAGAAGTACAAAATATCTTTAAAGCAAAGCACCCAATGGATGCAGAGATCACCAAAGCTAAGGTGGGTGTGGCAGTGTGGTATTTTCAGTTTGTAGTGTAAGGGTGGTGGTATAACCAAACTTTGTTCATCTTGGTTTGTACAGCAGTTGGATTATTTTGTTCAAGTCCATGTTGTGTTACAGATGTTTGGCAGTGCTCGGTTGAATGGACTGTTTCTTGGTGTGGTTTGAATTAGATATATAGTTTTCAGTAGCAGCTGGAAACTTGTAGCTATTTAGGAAAACATCAGTTTATAAAGATCCAACTGGAAAATACTTCAAGCTTTAATTTATACTACAATTAGTAGCTAGAAAAAAAAAGTCACATCTTATACAATTGGCTGCTTTAGGCAAAACAGAAGTGATTAGTGTAAGACTGGAATGGGTTTATCAAAAGAAAGGAGAGACTTATGTTGAATTTAAATTATTTCTCAGTTTTTCCAAGAACCCTGTTTTGGGAACAGTTCATTATCAGAGTCAGTTTGTCACTTCAGAAACTTCTAAAAGAAATGTTAGTGGATAATTCTTAGTGTCTCAAACACTTCAAGTAAAAATTATCCACCTGCTTGTTTTGCTAGCCGGTGGTGGCTGTGCTTGGGTAGATTTGAAATTGGTGTCCCACTGTGCCATCCTCTAAATCCTTCTGGATTTCTTTCATAGATTATTGGCTTTGGATCAGCCCTGCTTGAGGAGGTAGATCCAAATCCTGCAAACTTTGTGGGTGCTGGTATCATACATACAAAAACTACTCAGATTGGATGCTTGCTGCGCCTTGAACCCAACCTCCAGGCACAGGTATCTATTTAAGTATCTACAGTTAAATACAAGACCTTGTTTGAACTAAATATCTGCATTACCTAGAAATCTAGTATTTACTTAAGTCACCATTGCAATAGCTTATGGCGACTGCAGACTCCAACAAGAAACGAAACTGTTGATTCTGGTCTTGGCCCAGTTTGATAAGCTGCTTTTTCATAGCAGTTCTCTTCCCTATTGGAAGATATCACTGTTATTCCAGACTATCTGTGGAGTCTCACCTTCTCTGGAAGGTTGAAAACATTTAATGTTTCTGTATAGTGCGCCTTGGACAATTAAGTATAATTTCTTTTGCCATTTTAAATTAATAGAGGGATGATTGTTAAAAGATTAAGCATAACAAATGAATGCGATGTTAAGAATATTATTCATCAAGCATTTTTGTAGAGGTTTTATTGAAGTTGAGAACTGAAAAGTGTTGGGTTGTAAGTCTTGAGTGATGAGCCTCCTGTTTTCTTCGGAAGTTGTGGTAGGTTCTTCAGGCTTTCCCTAAGACAGTTATTCTTCTTAAAGAATAATTTTGGATAACACCTTGCTGTTAAAGCCTAAAAATGCTAGAACAGTGTTGCAAACCTTCTCAACAAGTGTCTGGAGATGTATTCTACCCTGCGATTTGAGAAAGCAGTACTACTCAGTGGCTGGCTGCTTTTGAATGTTTTAACTCAGTCTTTTTCCTACCAAATAAAAAAACCCCACAAGATGTAATTACTAGCTTTTGCTAGTGACTGTGCATTCATTTAATACCAAACTGTGTTTAAAAACTAAATTATATTGTATGTTCTTTTTCAGATGTATAGGCTCACACTACGAACAAGTAAAGAAGCTGTATCTCAGAGATTATGTGAATTGCTGTCAGAACAGTTTTAATATTAACTATGTCAGTTTGGTTTTCTTCCATTTATATCACTGTCATCATACTGCAAATAAATGTCTTGTACATCACTGTCTTGAGTACTGCACTGTTAACCATTATCAGCTCCCTGCCTTATTAGGACTTGATCCTTGTTTGAAATTAAGACTATAAAATGTACAGTACAGGGAAGTGACTTTCCACATTAAAAATGGCTTTTAGTGCGTTACACAAAGGGTGTTTGGGCTCTCTTGTGCTCCTTTTTTCTTTGCAGAGGTCCAGTTTTAAACTCAGTAAAGGGAAATTTATTTAGATGTAGTAACCAAGGATTTCAGCTGGAAAGGGCTAGTAATGTTCTGCCTTAAGGAGCACCTGCTAAAGCACTCGGATCTAAACTGAAAGAAACCAATGTATTGCTGCTCAGTGAAGTTAATTCGGATGTTAATGTAGAGTCAAACTTTATAAAGTGGAACATTGCCACATGTCATGTATTGGTTGGAAGGGCATGTATGTTTGAAACTGATTGAAGTGAACATGTATGTTGAGTGTCACCAATCTTTATATTTAAAAAAAGCCACAGGACCAGAGTCTTCAAATATAAATCTTGTAATCCTTCACATCTAAATGTTTTGTGATCTCTGGAAAGTGGATTGAACACAAAAGCTATTCTTAATCCTTCTGCTTATCTCAGTGAGGTCAACTGCTCTTGTAGGTGGTGAATGGGTCCACGCTTATTCATGGTTAGTCAAAGCAAGGTTAAATATTCTCTTCTGTGTTTATTATTTCCCATCAGACTTAGTAAGTAGTAGTCTTAATGATTTGATATTAACTGACTACAAGGTCTGGTATTGTATAAAAGAAGTGGGCCCCTGAAAGGCTCTGAGGCATGCACTCTCTTAGATGAAAATGTAATTTTAAACAATGCTTTTCTCCAATATGCAGTAATGCTAAAACTCAAGAGGTTGATTAACTGGTATTTGAACAGTTTCCTGTCTGTCAGTGGTGGTAGAAATACCAGGCATGGTGTAGAAGACTGAGAGTACGGTGAAAGCTCAAAATGCTCAGCTCGTATAGTGTTTTTTACAACAAAGGTCTTTGTAATGTGTTCCCCATCAGCAAACTCTGCAGCCTCTCTGCAGAACTAATTGGCCACAACTTTGGCTCACACTGTTCAAGCCTTAAGGTGCCCCAAATGCTGATCTAACTAAGCAGGTATGGTAGCACAGTTAGAAGCTGGGGGGGTGACTTGCCAGTGAGTGCTTCAAGTCGCAATGAATGAAGTCAGCTGCTACTGACTTACAGAAGACTTGAACCTCAGATAAAGATTTCCTCAAGGTTATTTCAGAGAAGTCTGGGACTGGTGTCTCAGCACATGCAGCGAAGTATGTGCTTGAAATTAAGAGTTAGAGTGGTAGCAGGGGGGCTCCTGTCATGCTGCTCAGTGCACAGCAAGGGACAGGATTCTACTTGTTTGGGTGTGCCTTGCTATTTTCTTCAGTGCTTTCAGCTGAATGATGGAAGTAAGTGATTACAATTTGGTTGAAGGCTAGTGGTGGTACTTGAGTGCAAGTGAAAAAAGAGGAGCAAAGGTTTGGATGTGGGGTGTGGATTTTGGGAGATGTTTTTGGTTTTTTTTCCACAAATTACTGGTGGCTGTGGCTGTTGCTGTTGCTGTTGTGACTAGAAATTGGCTAGAGACCTTGTCTCTCTGCAAAAGTTATTGAGGCACTTCTGTGGCCTTTCAGTGGCTAATCAAGACTCTTGAATCACAAACATTCCTTGAAAATCTTCATGAGCAGTTCCTGCAGTCAGGTCGGGTAGTTGGCAAAATATTAGTGGACTATCTTATGTTGTGTCTTGTTGCTACCATATGTCTCTTCATTAGTCCTGTTACCTTAACCATGCTGTTGACTGCTACGTTAAACATCTGATGTGCTGAACTAAAGGCAGTCTTGGCAAAGACGGGAGCAGCTTCTGTTTCATTTTTCCCACATCCTATTGTGTATCTATCCCCCTGAAAACAGTGTATGCCCTCATTAAAGGACATCTTGAGACACTGCGCTACTTCAGTTCACTGTGCTTTGGTTCAAGCTGTGCTAAAATGTGCATTTAAAATGTGGGAAGGAGGGGGGTAAGGGAAAGTGTCTTTTTCAGTGGTGACTGTGTTAAGCTTACAGTTGTTCACACATTGTATTAAATGTCAGCTCAATGAAGCCATGAGCAGAAAAGTGAACAAATTAAAGACATACTTGATTTTTTTATTTTTTTTTTGTGAATGATGGTTAACTTACCAAAGTGATGTATCCTGTCAAGCAGACAAAGTAATTTCTGCAGTAAACAGTGTTATTGTTTTTAAGTACAGTATTTTCAGGCATTGACATATGAAAATAACTGAATAGCAAAACAGGTAGCATATGTTCATTCTTGACCTACACTCCAGTATGTAACATTAATGGTGATTGTCTTATTTGTATAAAACAAAGTTCTGTCAAATTAAGTGGAGAATTTTCATATAGAAGACTATATATTAGACTATATTCATCAGAAGAACGTATTAAGATTAAATAAATGATTAGAACAGTAATCAAACTGGCCTTTTTTTTTTTTTTTGTCTGGGGGCGTGGAAGTGTAAAGAATACTTGCACTGAATGGTTGTTGGGGAACAACAGTTGATATGTAATGGGAAATTAGTTTCTGCAGACTACTGGTGCGTTGTGTTCAGTTGAGTCTTACCCAGCCTGCAGATCTCTGCTCCTCCAGGGAGGTTGTTTATGGCTTTTTGTATGTGTAGGGTGGGAAGAACCCACAGCAAAACCAAACAAAATCAAAGTAACCTTGATGTGAAATGATTTGCAGTGGTTAGCAACAGTAAGTATATTAAGAATAGAAGCTGCAATAAACTGATGTAGCAGTGGGGGATGGTTGAGGCTAAGAAGTGCACTCCTGTATTACAGGCAGGACTTGTAAAAAATATTGATGCTGTAAAAGATAATCCGAGGTGCTAAATAACTGTACTCAAGCTTTAAATGTATGCGGCAGATTCCTAGTAGTCCTCCAAAACTTGCTAAAAGAAGAAAAACTACCTGGGTACTATGAGATTTTGTGCATTCATATAACTTTGTCTTAACTGAATTGCAAACAAAGTAGTAAAAAATACTCTACTAGCAGCAAGTAGAAATTGCTTCTGAGTGAACTACCTGTGTCCTGTTAAGACACATGGTCTTTGATTCCTTGGAGGGAAATGTGCTGCAGATTTCTGCTTTATCCAAAATCCACTACTTCTGTTAATGATGTTTTTTGGAATGTCCCACCACACTAAGTGCATTTAGAAACCTCAGTTACTCAGTACAAGTAGCACCTTGCTTCCTGACAACAGCTAGGTATGGATTACAAGCACAAGTGCTGTGTCCACTCAAAGAAAAGGGAATGTACTACCTCCGTGGTCTCCCATTGAAGCAATAGGCCATTATACAGGCCTTCATTCAACTGTAGTAAACCTAGTAGACTATTTTCTGTTAAAATAATCAGTCAAATAATGAGGTAAGTTTGCAAATTTAATTCCTTCTACTTTATTTGAAAGTCAAATTTCTGTTACTGCACTTTGCCTCTGGTTAAATATTGCCCTCAGCAAGGCCAAACTGCCCCTGCCATGGTATTCCTTCCCAATCCCCACCCTGCCCATGCTTTTTTCCACTCCCTTCGCACCCTCTGAATCCCTTCCTGATAAGGAGTAGTTTATCAGTTAAGTTCATTGATGCTCCAAGTGCCTGCTCAGGATGCCTCACTGCAAGGCTGTCCTGTGTAATCAGTACAAGGAACTCCAGCAGTGAGTAGTCACTGTGGAAGTAGTAAATCGTGATCAGTGTTTAATTAAAAAAAGCAACCAAAAAAGGGTGTCTAAGGCCAGCTGGAGCTCTGGCTAGTGTATGCAACTGTCAAAGTCACAAACACAGCCACTAAATACAATTACTTCTCTCGTGAGCCTTTTTCCAGGGTTATCTGGGTCTTGGCATGGCAGTTGAAGTTCCTTCTTAAGAAGCTGAAGTGGCCTACAGCAGCCACATGCTGTGTTGACCACCATCTCCTCAACATTCAACCTGTTTGGAAGAGAACATCAGGATTTGTATGCAGCATTGTAGGCTTACAACTTTTCAAGTAACTGTTATTTTTTCTCATGGTGGAATGTTTAGAGGAAAGAGCACAACCTTAAGAGTCTAAGGTTCTGTCAACTACAGAGCTAAAACACTGCAGCAGCTGACTGGTCTTGGTTCTCAGGATGAATGCTGTAAGAGTTCAGGTGTGCTGAGCTTCTGCCTTCCTTTTTGACAATGAACTTTCAAAGGGCTTATTAGGCCTTGGACCTTGCTGAAAACTCATAGCATTTTATTTTTCCCACTCTTCATTTTTCCCACTCTTCATTTGCACTTAAGAAAATCATAAAGTATATTGGAATTCTTCTAAGAGCTGTGCACTTGGGTCTTGTGAAAGGCCTCTGGCATATGATTTGTTAACAAATATGCTAAATGGCAAAATATTTTTGTTAAAATCTCTCTGAAACCAAAGAGACTTCTCTCCTTTAATCAAAACAGTTTTTTAACCGTAGCTTTCTTAGTGATTATGATGAACCTTTAACTCTAAAACCACTTCCTCCAGGCTCCCCAGCTTTCTTAAACTCTCAAGATCCAAAACTAGTCCATTTGGTTTTCAAAATGCTGGGGAACATCTGAACTCCCTTTGAAGGGGATAGCTCATAGCTTCACCACAGATTTAAAAGTAGTTACTGCAAAAGCAAAACCTTTCATTTCTTCCCTATTGAACATAGTGTTTGCTTGGACTGTTGGAACTATTAGCTGTTTATTTCCCAAATAACTGAACTCTGTAATACTGCTGCAGTGGCTTTCATTGAAGCCTCAATTCTCTATCTGAAGAGTCTCTTAATGAGCAAGCAGAACTGCAGAGACTGTGACAACACACTTTAACTATAAAATATCCCTGAAATACACTATTAGGACCACATTATGAGAAAACTAAAGTGATGCTACTTGTTAGAGGTGAGAAATTCCTTATTTTGCTGCCTTGGCTACTTGAAAACAAGCAGTTGTAGCCTAACTGCCCCTTTCTATCTTCTTAAAACCACCGCCACCAAAGCAGCCCTCAAAAACTGCAGCGCTTATGTCTGGGGTTTATAAAAATTATTAAGTGAGACACCATTCCTTGCTTAAATTGTAAATACCTATGTACTAAATTACCTTATTAGCATTCTTTGTAGTTAGCTGACTTATACTGCAACATTTAACTAGTAGGTAGATGCCAACCATATTTTCCTCCCTGAATTATAAAGGAGTGGTAGTTAACAAATACCACTATTTACAGATGGCCAAATACCACAAGGGAACAACTTCAGTACCTCATAATCTCTCAACTTACTTAGTTGAGGATGGACACAATCCTTCACAGCGGCTTAAAGTGACATTTGTAGAACAGCCTTTGTAAGTTATTTTTTCTTCATACTTGATTTCTCTACAGCGCTCTGTCAAATGTAAGAGAAAAATCATAGCAGAAATTTATCTTAGTTGTCGTGAATGACATTTGCCTCTCTATTCAGTTTCATGGAAAACCATTCCTACTGCATGAGTCAATGAACAAGTTGCAAGTGAGTAACACAGCAAGAGAAGGTTTTAAACTAGGCGCTGAAGATGCATGAGAGGATTGCCCTGGAGAACAAGCAAGAAAATGCAAGTCACTAGAATTGCAAATGAGCAAAAAAAAGAAAACAACCCTGTGAAAAGCAGAGTGCAGGAAAAACTATCTCATTCACTGATGAGAACAGAAAGATGCAAATAAAGCAACCAGCTGGCTAATTGTGGTGGAATTATTTCTGGTTCGCAGTCTTTATAATAGATCTTGCTTATCTGAAAGATGCTCAATGTAAACATTTCAATGATTGATTTGTTTATTAATAGCCAGCCAGAAGTACACACCTTAGATGCCTGCCTGAAGTCTGTCATTCATTACTAGATAGAATGTGTAATATGACATAGCAGGTAATGATTAGATGTATTGATCTGGCATTTTGTCCTGACTTGAAGCAAAACACTAAGTCCTTGATGAAGCAAACAGCTGCTGAAAATGAAGGTTTTCCAAAGAGTTTAAAGTCAATATTTCACATTTAAATTAAGAGAAACAGGGATATTGTGTACTATGCAAGCAGTTTATGCACCTCTTGCCCTGCTCCTGTACTGTGCTGTGTATTCCTCCCAAGTTACCCATCCTTGCTTCACCCTCAAGGTACGTTGCTGTACCTTGAAAACTCAGAGTATCCTGCAAGAGACACCAAAAAAAGCTGAAATGGGCAGAAAGAGTTTATGGCAGCTAAAGAGAAGACTGACAGGTAAATTGGGAGATAATAAAAGCCTAATACAAGGTATTTTTCTTACAGTGCTTAACTGGGATTTTAAGATTAAAACCTAAATGATCCTGTAACAATCCTGAGCATCCTTTTGGCTTCCTTAACTCTGACTTTTTCATGCTGACATCAGTATACAGTAGGGAACCTGTTGTTATGAAATTAACTGGAGAAATGACAAGAAGATGGAACCAATCCATACATATAGTATCATACCAAAGAATAAGTAATGCAAGAATTCATATTTATGAAAGAAAAGATGTGCTAAAACCAAAAACATGACTATAGGAGATGATAGGGCTGTACTTTACCTTGTGGCACTGTTAATGGTACAGCAGAAGACAAAGATGTTGACAGTCTAGTGGTGAAAGGAGCTGATGTGGTGTGGGTAGTGGTTAGTGTTGTTGTTCGCAGAGAAGTCCTTTCTACTGACTCTGTAGAAGCAGTAGTAACAACACTGGGTGCAAAAGAAATTGTTGTAGACAAAACAGTTGGGATCAAAACTGCAGTCGATGTGGGAGAGGCACTTGTAGGAACTATTAATGAAGATGTTTTGCCATGTGGAATAAATGTGGTGTTTGGGGAGGAAAAATATGTAGTGCCCTTAGCAGACCTAAATGTAGAAGTAGTGAGGGGTGCAGGCTTAGGGCTGCTGGTTGGGGCTGATGTGGAGGAGACTGTGGAAGTAGTGGCAGACAGCATCGGGGTACTGATAGGGCTGCTGGAGACGGGTGTGGAGCTGGGACTTGGAGATGTCCTTGGGGGGACCTTTGTGCTGCTTGTGGTGATGGCCTCACTGGAGACAGAGGTCCTGGAGGTGCTGCTGGCAGAGGTGGTGGCGGTGGTCTTGTGTGTGGTCAGAGGTGGCACGGTGTGTTTCATGGTTTTCTCTTTGTGTGTGAACGCAGCTGGGGAGAAAGCACACATTGACACAAAGTGGTAGACCAAGATGGGACAGGAAAGGAAAGGAAGTAGGCAAAAGCACTGGGCTGTGAGCATGTACAAGAAAAGCAGCCCTGTAAAGTCTGGAGTTTTTTTGTATGGCAAGAGGAAGTGTTGAGTTTCTGTTTCCTTCCCTAACCCAGCGCCCACCCCGCTTAGACCCATTCAGCAGAGAATATGCGTGCCATTCAGCAGTGGGTTGGTCCTGGCTTCATGCTAAGTGATCAACAGCTGCACCCTCACTTAACCATCAGTAGGAATGGGGATAGTGTAACTAAAGTGAGAGCAATCACCAAAACAAGTGCCCAAGCAGTCTGTGCTGCTTTGAAGAAAGGGTGGGAGGAAGGAAGGCTGGAAGGAGGGAAGATAGAAATGTGAGGGCTGGAAAGACGACCAGGGGAGGGGAAAAGGCAGCAGGGAGCCTTACCAGACTGAGAAGATATTCCCCATGTTGAGGACACAGTTGATAAGGGGAAATATGCAGGTGAAGGCACTGGGCTGGTTTTGGCTGTGGAGGGTGCAGAGGACTCTGTTGCAGGTGACTCTCTTGGAGCACTCGTTGTCAGGGAAGGCAGCTTGGGCCATAGGGTTGTGGGTGTTGGCTTGGGACTGCTGGTTGGGGCTGATGTGGAGGAGACTGTGGAAGAAGCAGTAGGGGGCAGCCAGGTGCCGAGCTGGCTGCTGGGAACAGCCACAGAGCTGGGACTTGGAGACGTCCTTGTGTGGTGGACTTCTGTGCTGCTTGTGGTGATGGCCTCTCTGGAGACAGAGGTCTTGGAGGTGCTGCTGGCAGAGGTGGTGGCAGTGGTCTTGTGTGTGGTCAGAGGTGGCACGATGCGTGGCACGGTTGTCTCTGTGTAAGTGAAGGCTGCAGGGAGGAAAGCACAGGTTAAATGAGGGTGACCGGGCAAGAGGGGAAGGCAGTGGCAACAGGCAAAAGTCTTGCCAGGTAAACGTGAGGAGTGGGTCTCTGCCTTCTGCCTTCATCCTCCAAACCAGCTTGTCCCTCAAAATAGGGGGACAAAGACCACAGCTGAAGGGTTCCTGCCAACAAGTAAGTACCCTCTGCCTCTCCAAAGATAGAAGCCTCTCAAAATAGGCATGTTTTCCTCAAAGGAACAGACACACTGTAACTACTGTCCCCTCCACACAGTAGGCCAAGCTCTGTGGGAGAGACCTGTGTCTCACAGCCTTTTCCAAGGCAGGCCATACCATTGTACCAATGCCAAAGGAAGAGGGAATAGAGGGCACCTACCAAAAGAAATGCCCAAACAGGCTGTGATATTTGGAAGAAATAGGGCAGGAATGACAGAAGCGTGATCTCTGGGAACAGAAGGCAGAAAATTGCGAAGGGCAGCAGGGACCCTTACCAGGCTGAGAGGAGATCCACCATGTTGAAGACATGATTGAGGAGGAGAAAGAGAAAGGTGAAGGAGTTGGGCTGGTTTTGGCTGTGGAGGGTGCAGAGGACTCTGTTGCAGGTAACTCTCTTGGAGCACTCGTCAGGGAAGGCAGCTTGGGCCATAGGGTTGTGGGTGTTGGCTTGGGACTGCTGGTTGGGGCTGATGTGGAAGAGACTGTGGAAGAAACAGTAGGTGGCAACTGGGTGCTGAGTGGGCTGCTGGGGACAGGCATAGTGCTGGGGCTTGGAGATGTCCTTGTGTGGTGGACTTCTGTGCTGCTTGTGGTGATGGCCTCTCTGGAGACAGAGGTCTTGGAGGTGCTGCTGGCAGAGGTGGTGGCAGTGGTCTTGTGTGTGGTCAGAGGTGGCACGATGTGTTTCACAGTTGTCGCTTTGTGGGTGAAGGCTGTTGGGAGGAAAGCACAGGTTAAATGAGGGTGACCGGGCAAGAGGGGAAGGCAGTGGCAGTAGGCAGAAGTCCTTAGCTGGGGCCATGTGACACAAAGGCAGTGTCTTGAGTCCTTCCAGGAAAGAGTTAAGAGTGGGTCTCTGCCTCCTGAATTTAACCTGCTAACCAAGAATGTCTCTCAAGACAAGGGAAAAAAGGACAGCACTTGAAGGGTTCCTTCCAACATGCAAGCACCCTCTGCCTCTCCAGGGAGAGAAGCCTCTCCAAATGTATGTTTATCCCTCAAAGGAACAGGCACAATGCAACAACTGCCCCCTCCCAGAAAACAGGAAAGGCTCTGCGGGAAAGGGCCTGTGCCACATGGCCTTTTCCAAGGCAGGCCATGACATAGTACTGATGCCAAAGCAAGAAGGAACAGAGAGCAACTGCCAAAACAAATGCCCTAGCAGCCTGTGCTGCTAGGAAAGAAGGAAGAAGAGAAGAAAGAAGAAATGTAGAAGGAAGGAATTGTGGTAGATGGGAACAAACAGTAGGACAGTGGGAATGGCTGGAGGCAGCTTTACCAGGTTGAGAGGAGATCCACCATGCTGAGGATATGGTTGAGGAGGGAGAAGATGCAGGTGAAGGCACTGGGCTGGTTTTGGCTGTGGAGGGTGCAGAGGACTCTGTTGCAGGTAACTCTCTTGGAGCACTTGTTGTCAGGGAAGATGGCTTGAGCCATAGGGTTGTGGGTGTTGGCTTGGGACTGCTGGTTGGGGCTGATGTGGAAGAGACTGCGGAAGTAGCAGTAGATGGCAACTGTGTGCTGAGTGGGCTGCTGGGAACAGCCACAGAGCTGGGACTTGGAGACGCCCTTGTGTGGTGGACTTCTGTGCTGCTTGTGGTGATGGCCTCTCTGGAGACAGAGGTCTTGGAGGTGCTGCTGGCAGAGGTGGTTGCAGTGGTCTTGCGTGTGGTCAGAGGTATCATGATGTGTGGCACGGCTGTCTCTGTGTGAGTGAAGGCTGCTGGGAAGAAAGCAGAGGTCAACTGAGAGTGATAGGGTAAGAGGGGAAGGCAAAGGCAGTGGGCAGAAGTCCAGGGCTGTGGGCATGTGCAAAAGCAGTCTTTCTGTATGGAGTCTTGCCAGGCAAGAGGGGAGGAGTAGGTCTTGAGACAACATGAAATATATAAACCTTTAGAATCAATTTCAAGTAATGTTAAGTTTGATGGCTTTGTAACAGTAGGAATGGAAAATTACTGAGGTGCATGCTTCACAGAAAAAAACAATAAAGTACAGCTAGAGAACATACTGAGAATTCTTGTATAAGATAAACCGCTGTAGTTTAATTTGACCTTAGTACAAAATGAATGTAAGAAAACCAGGCTAGAACAGGACGTAAGGATAAGGAGTATCTGGAATGGCAGGGGCCCAGGATGGGCTGCAGTTGAACTAACTGATAAGTAGAAGGATAGGATGATTGTTATGTCTATGGTGTAAATGAACCAATTAAGCTGGTTTAAGCATCTACTGTGAGTGCTTCAAAGGCTGCCAGAAGTGATGAAGACTGTTGGAAGTAAACGACCCTCAGAAACCACCAGCATATTTTTGTATGCATGTGGGAAAATTTCTGGAAAATTATGTAATCCATACGTAGCCTCATGAATATGTATGTATGCCCAGCGGCTATATAAGGATGGCTTGTGTAACAATACAGGGATACACATTAGGAGGAGCTGTCCCCCATGTCCCCAGTACCTCTGTAAAGAATACATGCTTGTCAACTTAAAACTTCATTGACAAGTTTGCTCCTGGAGTTTTCTCTGAATCAGTCTTCTGCCCTCCTCCTCCAACACAGCATGTGCCCCAAAACAGGGGGACAAAGATAGCACCTACAGGTGCCTTCCATTGAGCAAACACCCCCTGCCTCTCCAGGGAGAGAAGCATTTCCAAGTGTATTTCCCTTGAAGGAACAGGCACTGTATAGCTACTGCCCCCTCCAGACCAGAGGCCAGGCTGTGTGGGAGAAACCTGAGCACAATGGCCAATATCGAAGTTGGCCATTGCAAAGTGCTGATGCCAACGAAAGCAGGAATGGAGGGCAATCACAAAAAACATATGCAATAGCCTGTGCTGCTGTGATGGATAGCAAGTAGGAAGAATGGAAGTATGGGTGCGAGGAAGGAATGGGGCCTAGGAGAATTGAATGTTGGGTGGGAGAAAGGAAAAACAGAGGTGAGGATGGAGAGAGAGATGGAATAAAAAGTAGTAGGAAGGATGGAAACATAACAGATTGGAAGATTAATCAGAGAAGTGTGAAGTGCAGGAGGGAGCCTTACCAGGTTGAGAGGACATCTGCCATGTTGAGGACACAGTTGAGGAGGAGGCAGATGCAGGTGAAGGCACTGGGCTGGTTTTAGCTGTAGAGGGTGCAGAGGACTCTGTTGCAGGTGACTCTCTTGGAGCACTCGTTGTCAGGGAAGATGGCTTGAGCCATAGGGTTGTGGGTGTTGGCTTGGGACTGCTGGTTGGGGTGGATGTGGAGAAGACTGCAGAAGTAGCAGTAGATGGCAACTGAGTGCTGAGTGGGCTGCTGGGGACAGAAGACAACCTTGGAGATGTCCCTGCGTGTGGGACTTCTGTGCTGCTTGTGGTGATGGCTTCTCTGGAGACGGAGATCTTGGAGGTACTGCTGGCAGAGGTGGTGGCAGTGGTCTGCATGGTCAGAGGTGGCATGATATGTGGCATGGTTGTCTTTGTGTGTGGGACGGCTGTTGGGAGGAAAGCACAGGTCAATTTAAAGTGACAAGGTAAGAGCATGTGAGTGAAGGCTGTTGGGAGAAAGCAAAGGCCAACTGAGTATGACCATGTATGTGTGGAAGGCAAGGCAAAGGCAGTGGGCAAATGTTCCAGGGTAGGAATGTACAAGAAAGTCAGCCTCATTACACATGGTGTCTTTTGGGGCAATAGGAAGGTTGAGCTTTTGTTTCTTCCCTAAGCCTCCCCATCCTGCTTAGACTCATTCAGGAACAATGTGTGTGCCAGTTAGCTGTGGGTTGGTCCTAGCTGTATGCTAAGTGCTCAACATCCGCTCTCTTACTTCCCCATCAGCAGGAATGGGGAGAAAATCAGAAGTGCAGAAGCAAAAAACCCACATGCATCCAGATACACTCAGATTTCAGAACTGAAGAGACCAAAGAAAAACAAACTGAAACCCCTACAAGGTGCAAAGGAAATCTCCACATTTCCTAAGAGACCAAAGCTCAGTCTCCCAGCAATGGGTATGGTGTTCTTGGTATGGAGAATCAACTTGGTCCCTCACTTTGCCTCAGTAGCCTGTCTCTGTCAATAACCAACACTTTGTTCACCCTTTAATCACATTTATCAGACGGGAGAAGAAACAGAGAAAACCTGGATGCTGTGCACACACTCAGCCACACCTAAATCATTTGTGTGCTATCAATGCTGATGTGGGCACACATCTTTAACACAGCACCAGACAACCTGATGTAAAAAATATTAGTTCCATCCCAAAGTCAGTCCACCAGGTCCCAAGCTGACCAAAGGCAGAGGGAATAGATGGATAATAGCCAAAACAAATGTGCAAGTGCCTTATAGCTCATAAGGGAAAGGAAGAAAGGATGGAGGGATGGCTGGATGGAAGCAAGGAAGAAAGAAAGCAATAAAGTAAACATGAAAGTTGGGAACAGAAGTCAGGGTAGTGCGAAGAGTAGGAAGGAGCCATACCAGGCTGAGAAGACATCCGCCATGTAGAGGACACAGTTGATAAGGGGGAATATGCACGGGAAGACATTGGGCTGGTTTTAGCTGTAGAGGGTGCAGAGGACTCTGTTGCAGGTGACTCTCTTGAAGCACTTGTTGTCAGGGAAGACAGCCTGGGCCATAGAGTTGTAGGTGTTGGCTTGGGACTGGTGGTTGGGGTGGATGTGGAGGAGACTGTGGAAGTAGCAGTACGTGGCAACTGAGTGCTGAGTGGGCTGCTGGGGACAGAAGACGACCTTGGAGATGTCCTTGTGTATAGGACTTCTGTGCTGCTTGTGGTGATGGCCTCTCTGGAGACAGAGATCTTGGAGGTGCTGCTGGCAGAGGTGGTGGCAGTGGTCTGCATGGTCAGAGGTGGCACGATGTGTGGCATGGTTGTCTTTGTGTGTGTGACAGCTGCTGGGAGGAAAGCACAGGTCAATTTAAAGTGAAAGGTAAGAGAGGAAGGTCAATGATACAGGCACTTTTGTGGTAGTATCTTCGTGCTAGATTATGGGCAAGTAGGTCAGAAGCAAATTTTGCACTTTCTTTTTTTCCTTAGATGAATGAACATGGCCATGACTCCCAGTATGTCTCATCCAATCCTGCTGCTTCTGAGATTTGCAGGCTGGTGATGCTTTTAAATTTGCCATGTAGCAATTTGTCTCCGTTTGATTCTTCATAGAGTTCTTAGTACAGGAAGAGGTATCTCTACTTTCACGTGTGATCCACTGGCTTACAGGTAGTTTATAATGTGCCTGCTTCAGACTGTGTTGGAAAGGATGCATGGGAGAGCCAAGGCTAGTGAAAGTACAGACATTGGCCATGGATGTCTCTTAGCTCTCTCCTGACCAGAGCACTCACCTGTTACTACTTTACTAGTTGGAGTCCTAGCTCTTGTTGGCTCCCTTGCTACAAAGAAAGGGACGAGAGAAAAGAATGGTTGAGTCTTGGGAAAGAGTCTAGGCAAAGCATTTTGTGGCATCTCTTCAAAGGAGGCTGTTTTAGTCAACACCAAGGCAACCCAGGCATGTGGAGCCCTATCCGTCTAAGAGGGATAACTTTAGTCTGGAATTGAGCGTACACCTTCTTGCCCACCCTCCACCATTGAATCTTTTGCACACAGGGACAGCACAGGCTAAGGGGATGACATTTTTTGACCCACATTTTCATGGCTGTGTCAGGGCCTAGACATCCTTTGGATGGAGAACTTGCCTTGTGTTCTGTCTCTCACCCAAAACTGTCCTGAGGTGTAAACTGGATATGTTTCCAGTTTCACTGCCTTCTACTTCCCCCATCGTGCATTATCAGAGCACCACTGTAATTGGAGAGAGTGTATGTTAGCTTGTCTCTGATTGCTAGTCATAGAGTAGGAACTCACGCATGACTGTACCCTGACACCTCTGTGCCCCAGAACCAAACCCTTGCAAGGTAAGGGAAGAAGATGCAGTCAGGGTCATGTGTGGGCCAGTCCAAACATCTGCCTGGAACCCAGGAGTCCCATGGCAAAAGCAATGGGAATTAAGAATAAATACCAGAAGCAAAGCCTGTGTGGGATATGCTGCTTAGGAGGGAATGAATGGGTGGGAGCTGGAAGGAGCAATTAAGCTGCAGAAAGGGCAGGAGGGAGCCTTACCGGGATGTGATGGTCTCAACCATGTTGAGGGCACAGTTGAGGAGGGGAAAGAAGCAGATGAGGCCGAGGTGGCAGTGAAAGAGCTGGGGCTCATAGTCATCTTTGTCAGTGGGACTTCTGGGCTGCTGGCATGGACAGTCATTGGGACAGAGGTGCTGCTGGGGAATGTGGCAGGGGTGGTCTTCTGCGTGATGTGATGCTGTGCAAGGTGTGGCTTTGTTGATCTTCTGTGGGTGACAGCTACAGAGAGAAAAGCACAGATTGGTTGAGGGTAGCAGGGCAAGAAGGGAAGGCAAAGGAGGTGGGCAATTCCTAAGTAGAAGGCCCAGAGCATGAGTGCAGGCAAGAAAGGCAAGAACAGATCACACTGAGTCTTACTGGGCAAGAGAGATAAATGTGTCTATGGCTGGCTTCCACCCCCAAAAATATATGGCAAGAACTGGGCCTGAAGGGTACCTTTACACAATTCAACACCCCCTGCCTCTTTTAGGAGGTCCTGAGGAAATAAAAGCCTCTGTGGATGTGCATATCTCCCCTCCAAGAAGTTCCAGACTGATCAAGAACATCATCTGGAAAAGCTGGGGTAAGTGAAGCAGAGTCATAGTTCAAGGGCATCTCTCAGCTCCCTCTTACCTACTGGGACATGGTAGTGCAGAGTGGTTGCTTGGATTCCCTCACTCTCTATAAAGTAAGGAAGAATGGATATAAGTGATGGTTGGAAACCATAAGGTTCCTAAAGTGGGTTGTGATACTTCCTCAGAGGAAGCTGTAATTGCTGGCACAAGAAGATCCAGATGTGTGCACCCAAACAGTCCTTTGTGGGAGATGCCAGGTTTGCAAGAGAGTGTACATGTGCCCTCCCACTAGAGTATACTTCTCCACTGCATACTGTCCCAGCCTCTTATGTCAGTTGCGAAATTAGTAAATGACTAGTTTAGCAATTCACGCTGTCATGCAGCCACAGAGGAGACTGTTGCTTTTGGCATATGGAGTACCTGACATCTCAAAGTAAAATTTCTTTCTTTATATATTTATTTTTTGCAGAATTTGTTAAAATGGCTAGGGAAACACATATTCTGCCAAGTTTTCAAGAACTTGATTTGAAGCATAGAGAGATTTTGCCTAAATTTGGAGAAAGTGTAGAGTATGGCCTCAAAAATAAATGTTTGGTTTAAAATGATATTGGGATGTCAGGTGTTTTCTTCATTGGCCAGACACAGATATTTCCATTTTTATCACACTTCTTCAGTTACCCATGTCCTTTCCAATTTATTTGCAATTTTAAGACAATTAGTAAGAATTCTTGGGTTTTGTTTTTTTTTTTCTAAATCCACTGATGTGCATCTTCTTTTAAATGGTGGCTTCACTTGGCAGATACCAAAAAGTCATATTTACCTTCTGTTGTTAGTTCAGGTTTGCTGAAAGTTGTGATCCAAGATGTGGTTTCAGTAGGTACTGAAGTGGTTGCAGTTTCCTTTTTGATAGTGGTCTTGAAGGGTGGTGAGGTGAAACTTACTTGTTCTGTCTCTGTTGAAGCAGCAGTTGATGAGGCAACAGGTGTAGCCTTTGGTTTAGGGGTCGTAGCTCTTTTTGTTGAGGTAGTTATGGAAGGAGTACTGATGGATGTAGTCATGTTTGGTGTGGTAAAAATTGATGTAGTACGTTCTTTTGGAGTAAAGGTAAATAATGTAACATGAATAATCAATTCATTGAATTTTTATAAATAGACAACTTATGAAGCTACCCATATTCCAGAAACCCAGTCTTCACCCTTGATCTTGTGAATATTTTCTGTGTAATTCTTTATATTCATGTTTTTATAAGCTTGCCAGATCTCTCTCTACTTATATTTGTTATCTGTTGTCTCATATCTTTCTTTCTTCTAATTAGCTACATTTTTCCTGGGGTTTATATATTTTTTTCTAAGAAGTCAGCTTTTTTTGGCTATAGTCTGTATGGGCTTTGCACAAATGACAATTTATTGGATATGTTCCAAATCAGCCACAGATTCAGCTTTCCATAATTTGTACATAGATATTACAAAGCTACATACCATCATACTATAGGACCTTCCTTGTTCCAGTGTATAAATCATCTTCCACAATGGCAGCATTTGAAATTGTGTTTTGACTGCTATGGGACCATTTTTTAACTCTGCTTTCTCTGTTAGCCTGGGTCCAGGATGGCTTATCAGTTGAAGTGCATGTTAGTGCTAAGCTACACATTATTACGAGTCTCCACAGTCACAGAATCAAAAAGTAATTTATGGTGGAGAAGTCATCCTCCTGGGAGCAGGACTCTGGAGTCCTAAACAAAGCTGCTGCACTGATATCTGTGTGATTCTGCTTTGGAACCTGCTTACATTATTCAGAGTTCATAGATTGGGTGCTCCTTGAATATGACTGCATAGAATCATAGAATACTTAGGGTTGGAAAGGACCTTAAGATCATCTAGTTCCAACCCCCCTGCTATGGGCAGGGACACCTCCCACTAAACTACCAGTTGCGGAAAAGAGGCTGAAGTTGAGCTAATAAATCCAGCTGGAGTTGAGCTGGTGCTTTGCTTGTAGAGCTTCTAATGTGCTTCTGGGATGAGGCACACAAGTGATTTTTGGTTGTGTTTTTACCTAATGTCCATATCTTTCCTATTTCCATGCACTTTTGATCTACACTTCTGAATGTTTCTGGTTTACAAACTCCTTGCTAGAGCCCTAGTAGGCTTTGCCTATGTCATTATTTGTAGTCTTACATTTGGATATTGAGACAGCTTGCAATGCTTTCTTAGTAGGGTGGTATCTCAACTACATATAGAGTGAGCTTACTATAATTTAGCTTCTTAGACAGTAACACTAAACCCTACTAGTTGTTGACATTATTTACTATCATTTATCTTAGACAGTAGCACTTAAACCCACCAGTTGTTGACATTACTGTGCCAAAAGGTGATGTTGGTGAAGTTACTGGAACCGTGATTTTTGAGGTTACTGTGGGATTTGTAGTCTCAATTGATACAGTAGCTGCAGAAGAAGAAATACTAGGTACCCTTGGTAGGGTAGTTGTGGTAGAGCTTCTTGATATTTTAGGCTGCACTGTTGTTACTAAGAGATAAAAAAAAAAAAAAAAGATAAATAGTTCTTGATAATCTGTTTATAATACAATTATACAAATTGAAAATTGTTTTCTGAAGTAAAAACACTCTTAATGACTATCAGTAGTAACTACTATTAAAAACTATTACTTTTTACATGAAACATTTTAGAGAAGTTATCAAACTATTCCTTTGCTACTATGTGCAGTGAATAGATTAAATAGTAAAATGAAGAAAAATGCATAAAGCTTCTGTAGGAATTCAAGTGAATTTGCCATAAATATTTGTGCATAGCAGCAGAGATGGAATTGTATTTTATTATTCACTCAGCTGATGGTGTAACATTTTCCTAATACCATTGGATTTTGATATGGTCAGTCATGCATTTTCACTAAGACCTTCTTAAAAATGTTGAAGTGTTATACGGACAGTCATCACTAGGAATGGTGATGATTTTTTTGTAGAATCATAGAATGGTTTGGGTTGGAATTGATCTTCAGATGTCATTTAGTGCAAACACCTTTGCAATGAGCAGGGACACCTTCAACTAGATAAAGTTGCTCAAAGTCCCATATAGCCCAACATGGAATGGGCAATCAACAACTTCTCTGACATCCTCTTCCAGTGTTTCATCATAGAAAATACCTATCTAGTCTGAATCTACCCTATTTTAAGGGTAAAACCATTACTTCTTGTATTATTGCAACAGGCCCTGCTAAAATATCTGTCTCATCTTTCTTATAAGCCCCTTTCAAATACTGAAAGGCCACAATAAGACCTCTGTGGAGCCTTCTCTTCTCCATGCTGAATAACCCCAACTCTCTCAGCCATTCCTCAAAGGAGAGGTGCTCCCTCCCCCTGATAATTTTTGTGACACTCCTCTGCACCTGCTCCACCAGGTCCATGCTCTTCCCATACTAAGGGCTCTACACCTGCAGTACTGCAGGTGGTGTCTCACAAAAGAGAAGAGAGGGGCAGAATCGTCTCCCTTGACTTACTGGCCCACATTTATTTTGATGCAACACAGGCTATGGTTCATTTTCTGGCCTGTGAACGTACACTGTTGGCTCACAAACAGTTTTTCATCCACCAGTAACCCCAAGTCCTCCTCAGGGCTGCTCTCAATCCCTTCACCCCAGCCCGTACTGATACTGGAGGTTGCCCTGATGCAGGTGCAGGACCTTTCACTTGGCCCTGTTGAACCTCATGAGGTTCACATGTGCCCACTTTTTGTGCTTGTTCAGGTCCCTCTGAATGCATCCTACCCCTCAGGTGTGTCATCCACACTCCTCAGCTTGGTGTCATCTACAAATTTGGTGAGACTGAACTCAATGCCTCTGTCCACCAGAGACAAGGCAGAAGTCCTTATTCAATAACAGAGATATTTTATTACTGAATATCTGGAAGTGCCTAAGTACACTCAGGAAACATTGTTGTCTCAATGTTTTTCTTCAGGTATCTAGCAAATATTTCTGGCTAAATTTTTATGATAATTGTGAAACCAAGTTATTTTTCATTATTGCATCTCATGAATTTGAAACTGGTGATGCTAATATGTTATGCAAAAAGGGATATTGCTTTCCTTATATACACATATGAGGACATATATCAATGTATAAGTACTAGTTTGATCAAATACATAAACTAACCTGTTGAAGGTGGAGATGTTTCAGGTGTGGTACTAGTGATTGCATGTCCTGTTATGTAAAGGTAAAACAAGATAAGTATGTGAATGAAAGCATATTAAAAAATTCCAAATAAGGTAAATTTCTGATTGGATTCAAAAGATGGTGTTAATTAGCGAGATATTTCTGAAAATGCTTAATATTATATGTTTCAGTGGTAAACTTTACATCAAAGGACTTAAATGACAAAGAAGTCAATATATCTTATAATAAAAATTATTAAGTTCTTGCTACCTTTCTTACGATTTTTATGCTTAAGGAAGTCTCACTTTTCAGGGATAATGGAAATATTTTTGTTTGGAAATAAGATTAATCACTGGCTAAGATTCTGGTTACACAAGTTAGAATTCTGTAATGTGAGAAAAAAAGTCCTTGGGTGTAAAGTAGTAAACCTCATGAGAATAAACCATAAGTTAAAATAATATATATATTTAAAAAAAAAATCTTTAAAAAGACATTTGCTAAGTAAATCCCATTAGCTAGGTCTGATCCTCTTCTATATGTTCTGTTTATGAAAGCTTTTGAATATACCTGAGAGTAACAGCTCTGCTGGGGTGGGCCCTCATGCAGATCAGAACACCGATTCACTTTCAGGGAGACCTCCATTTTTAAAAGTACTCACATTTACAATGAATGTAACTCTTCATCTTGCAAACAGAAATCAGCCAGAATTACCCAACTCTGTATTATAGCATTCCCCACCCTAAATCTTCTCCTAATTAGTTCTTTTCATTCCTTTGCTTACAACATGAAGTTTTACATACTAGCAATACAGTAATGGGGTTACTTTGAAGGAAACTTATATTTGGATGAAGATTGATTAATTGAGAGATACTAGGAAAAATAACTTCTTTGAGAATACAGAATGTGTTAGTAATTTTTTCCAGTTACTGTACAGAAAGAGAATGAGTATGTATGGGTTGCTGCTTACCACATGGCATACACCTTTTCTTCTCATAGTCAAAGTATTCATCATGAGAGCAGTTGTAACAGCCTGAAGAAAGGGGAAGAGAAGTTTGGTTTACATTTCTCAGAGAGCACAATTTAATTTATACTACTTACAATCTAGTATCTTAGATTTCTGTTACTTAAAAATTGTACTAATTCAATGAGAAGCATTTCCATTGTCATCCTCAGAAGAAGGATCTGTCCACATAGTAATTCTTTTGCTTTCTCTAACTATATCCATTTGTCTAATAAAAATATTAACTGCTCTCTCCATGTTTTCTTACCTAAGTACAGCATATTCTTTTGATATAGTGCAAGCCAGAGAATTTCTTTTTATAATAGGCTGAGCTCAGTGCAAAGCTAGATGTAGTACAGGTACTGAACTGATTATGTATTTAAAACAGAAGTTGCAAGGTAAAGGACAGCAAAACTCCTTTAAAGGTAGCATTGTCACTATTTAACTGTGGTATGTCTGTTTTAAAAAACAGCATTGAAAATAATTGCTACGTTATTGGTTCCTTGTTTACATTAGTATAGCTTATTACCTTCAATGTTGACATATTTGTAGTTTTGATTTGGACAATTACAAGGCCTGTAATGCCAGGTGCAGTTGTCATTGTTGTAGCCATAGGAATAAGCATCACCATTTCTTTTTTTTTTATGAGAGTTGTAATACTCACAATAAACAGCTGAAAAAGGTAAAAGCAAGAGAGAAATCAAAATTTTTCTAATTAACAACATATTATTTTTCAAAGAACTAAAGGGAGGACAAAAGTTTTGTCATTTAAATTATTAGCTTCAGATGTAAATTGAAATTTACACTGAAGACAAGTCAGTTATGTTTTTTTTCTGAATGCACTATGAAAATATTTCCACTATTTTTAATGCATAATGTAGTGGAATGTTGAAATGAAATCATAAAAGATAACTCCAGCACTGATTTATAACACTCATCCTCTTTTTCCCTCCAAATACGGTGTTCTGGAATGCCTTGATACCTTCTTCCTGTTTTACAGTGTCCCAGCCAACACAGCTGTCTTTATTTCCTTTCCGTTCACACAGAAGGTGATTTCATCATAGCTAAAATGCAACATTATCTTTTTCAATTTCATACTCCTTCTGCTGACAAACTGACAGTTCACTGTGCACTGGTAGCAAAGGAAACAGTCTGCCTTCCATAACCACATTATTTTCTCTTTCATCCATGGTAAAAAGAAATACAATATTTTGGTTAATTTAGCATAAGTGAAAACCACAGGTTCCAAAACCTAGTTGACTGAAGTCAGCTATTTGCCCATAGAGAAAATGTGAATTTGGAGGTGCTTATTAAGCAATTACCTATGCTCCTTTATTAATATACTCACAGTTAGAATAATAATCTCTTAAATTTTTTTAAAGAGAGCTTGAAGAAACTTACGACAGAACTCAGGGGTCCTCCAGTCAATGCAGATACCTTTATCTAAGCATGCCATGGCATATACTGCAATGGCATCACACATGCATTCACAGTCCCCTCCAATGTCACAACCACAGGAGTCTCGAACACAGGCCTCATAATAGGGCATACGATTCACCTGCATTGGAACAATGAAGTAGCTACTTTCTTGGGATCCATCTATGCCTTTTTGTTAAGAAAGTGTTTTTCCCTGAGCTAAACAATACATGTTCCATAAATGAGAGTAACTAGTACTTCCTCTGAACACTTGTCAAAGCAATTACAATCCCACTTCATACAAATCGTTTTAGCAAGAACCTAGCTGTCTCCACATTAACCATAGAAACTGACCATGCTTTGCCAGATATGTATTTCTAATTTCTAGTCCTGAACATATTATGCATAGTCAGCTTAGAAAACACCCAGAACCCTCACATCCACCTAGATACGAGTGTCTGTCAGCTATACGCCCTCTGTGGATATGTACAACCTTTGCAGCATTATCCACATTTCTCACTTGTTTTCACCTCCTGAAAATGGAGTTTTTCCTTCAGAAAGCCTGTTTATAATAAATTACACAATACTTTTATTTCCACAAAGGGGGTAACTTTAAACAAATAGGAGGGATGATGGTATCTTGCTCTTGGGTTGATCTGCATCTTTTAAGTGATACTGTTGATTTAGTGACAATAAAGGTTTTCAGGCCTTTCTTTAATTCTGTTTTCTAACAGAGACTAAATGGTTTCAAAAGAGTTAGTCAGTATCAGGCATCATCAATGGACTGATTAATTTCTCAGACTTAAGTCTTCATTCTTTTTTCACTCTGATATTTTTGACTTATCACTTAATGCCATTTGTGCTTACAAAAGGGCTGGCAAAGTGCAAATAAAAGTATGAAAGGATTAATGTAAATGAGGGCCATAATACATTTTATACATATATTGTATTAAAATATTTTGGGGAAGAGAAAATAAAGTATTGGAGTGTGAGCTTTTTGGAAGAATACAGATTATGCCTATAAATAAAAAGAAGGCCAAATCAATTCTTACCTTATTGTGACAGGCAGAAAAGACTTGGCTGTTGATGATGGAACATGTCTTTTCTGCCCATGCTTTACGATAAGGGTTCTTGCTACAGGGGTCCACTACAAAGTATACATCCCCACAGAGAGGATTCTCTTTCCAAGAATTGACAAATTCCAATTCATTTGATGCTACATACTTGCTTCGAGTTTCAAAATCATCCTTCATATTGCCATTGTAGTTCCCACACAAACCACATATGGTTTCCTGGATTAAATGAAAGCAGCAATGTCAGTTCAACAAGTTATAATTACTTGCTTTCCTTTTTGATTACTAATAATATCCTATGCTTTAGTAGTGAATGTGGTCTATGAATACTCTCTCATGCATTTTTAGCATCTTGTGCATGAGCTTTTGTTCATCATTGGATGAATGTGTTTCTCCACTGAACTGTAACCTGTCTTCATTTGGAGACAAAATTCAACCATGCAGTCATATAAAATACAAGCACTTAGCTCAAGAATTTCCTGAATGTAGTAGGGTAATCACTTAAAAATCAACCTTTAGTGAGAAATCTCTGCTGTTTTGGAGATAAGGATGAAAATGAATTTCTAGTAGCATCTCTGACAAACTTTTGTCATCATAGAGTCAAGACAACCTTCATCAACCTTCAGTTCAATCTGAACTGAAGGACAGTCTAATGGCCATGTTATTCTGCAATACCTGTGTTTCTCTGGAGATTTTGATGAAGAAGTTCATGTGCTTATTCCAGATAAGAGTCATGTTGTATTTTCCTGGGATAATAACATCAAACATCAGATGAAGAGCATTCTTTTTGACATTATATTGTACTCCAGGATTTTCTCCAGATACAGTGAAGGTTTCATCTCTCAGTACGAATGTCAAATTCTGAAATAAAATTTATCTGTTTATCTGGACGTTATAACTTACTCAGTTTCAGTATTACCCTTATTCTACATCACACTGCCAAAGATCAGATGCTATGGTACTACAAACTGTCTTGACATTCCCACCGTCAAAAAGTCATGGCAGCCAGGTGAAGTTCCTGAATGACTGGGAAAAGGGAAACATTGCACCCCTTTTTAAAAAGGGTAGAAAGCAGGACCCTGGGAACAACCAACCTCTCAGCCTCACCTCTGTGGCTGGGAGGATCATGGAACAGATCCTCCTAGGAGTCCATGTTAAGGCACATGGAGGACAGGAAGGTGACTTGAGACAGTCAGCATGGCTTCACCAAGGGCAAGTCTTGCCTTCTATGATGGGGAGACTACATCAAGAGGACAAGGGAAGAACTATGGATGTCAGTGATATGGTCTTTGATACAGCCCCCCCCACTGCATTCTTCTCTCTAAGTTGGAGAGAAATGGATTTGGTGGATAAGGAATTGGCTGGCTGGTCACATCCAGAGAGTAGTGGTCAACAGCTTAAAGTCCAGATGGAGATCAGTGACAAGTGACATCCCTCAGGCATCTGTACTGGGACCAGTGGAGTGTAATATCTTCATCAGTGACATACACAGTGGAATTGAGTGCACTCTCAGCAAGTTTGCTGATGACACTAAGCTTAATGGTGCAGTTGACACACCTGAGGGATAGGATGCCATTCAGAGGGACCTTGACAAGCTCAAGAAGTGGGACCATATGAACCTCATTGAGGCCAAGTGTAAGGTCCTACACCTGGGTCAGGGCAACCCCCAGTATTAGTACAGCCTTGGCAGGGGCAATCAGTATCTTTGTACTGGCTTTTTGAATGGCTTCACATATGCAGGAAGTCTGGGAACTGAAACACTGACATGAGAATTGGAGAAAAAAAGTGATGGCAATTCCTACTAAACCTGAAGTTCTAGGCATAGCACATTGTTTCACTTCCAAGACATCACTTCAAAGATACAGCTAAAGCTTCCAAAGGGCCAGCAAACATGGGCTTAAAATAACTATTCAGCTGGATAAATGGCAGAATTAAGATCTTACCCCAAGGTAAATGCTGATGGATCTGGAGCACGTAACCCCTGATTTCCCACAGATGACATTCTCAGTAACAATTTTGAAAGAGGAAACTGGTCTATTAACACCGCAGCCATCCTAAAAAAAAACAACAAAACAAATGACGAAAACCACAAAATCCCAACAGTCTTCCAACTTAAAACAGAAAGTAAAGAAAGCTTAAAGTATTGTGACTGATTCTGCCTGTTCTGGGAGGTGATGACCTCTGATTTTTCACTCAAACTGACATCACTTCCCTAAAAGATATAATTAGCTGGTACAGAATAGGTATATATCAATGACTTTTTAAACATGTTATTAAATCTAAAATTGGTTGTAATTGCATGAGAAGTAAAGTCTTTTCATCTAAAGTATTCAAATAAGCAGAAAATATAAAAACACTGTTTATAAAGATTCAAGGTTCTCTATTGAATATAGATGCATACTAGGATATTTTCATTAGCCATTTAAATCAAGCTATTTCTTGATGCTGAAATATTGCCAAAATAAACAGTAAGAGTCAGATTACCATAGCTAATATGTATTCACAGTTGCCATCAAACACAAAACGCTGTCCATCAAAAGTGGTGATATGGCCTTCTCCATACAGATTACACGTTGAGGAACACACTGATTTCTGAACACATTTCCATTTGCCTTTTTTGCAAGTACTGGGAGTAAGAAGAGGAACCATACTCAGATTTCAAAGAAATGCCACATTAACCTGCTTCTTTTTATATGCATGCATTTTTACAGTTACGATGATCATTTCATTAATTTGTGTACACTGTGACCAAGTTACAATTAATATAAGAACCATAAGTTATGAATTTTCTAGAAAATAAATGATAAGAAGAAATCTTAAGTCATTTTTGCTTTCTTTTTTCATGAAAGAAAGAATATAAAGCTCATTTATTTTTGCTCTTGCTGAGAAAAGATGTCCCTTTCCTGTGTAGTTTGTATAGTAGTATTTTTTTTAATACTAGATTAGTAACTGGAAGGGAGAATAAAATACACTGAGAACGCTGCTAAAGAGATGGAAACAAACTTTGGGAGGGAGTTTCTTTTCATCTATAGAAAAGAAGGATGATTGTCCTCTCATCTTTAGGTGGACCTGTTAATCCTTGACCTTACGTAGTTTACAGTTACAGGTCCTACTGGATGCCCTTATTCCTGGATATGCATATGGCAGAAATTATCCCTGAAGCACGTACCATGACTCTTTTATCTATACATATAGACTGTAAGATACTAAGATTCTCTTTATCATCTCTGTGCTTTGTTACTGTACTCCTTCCATTCAGCTGTTGCCATTTCCTGCTCCCCTGTCAACTAGACACTGTAGTTGTACAGTTTGGTGAAGCGAGATTCCACAATGGAAAACTGTTTCTTACCAGATGTCACATTCAGTTTGGATCTGTTCACCTTTTCCATAAGCAAGACCACCATATTCACATGGACACTCCTCAGCTGGAACACACCTGCCATCAGGATTTTCATATAGCCCATCAGCACAAACACAGCCTGATTCACATTTAGTTGGTATCTGGTAAAGATCAACAGATTGCAATATGAAATGTGAGATGTGTTTTATGATATCTATGTGAATGGTGTCAAGAGTGAACCTGTGCTAAGTTCTAGTTTTGACTTGATTTCAGTTTTATGATTTTCTTCATACTAATATACTAGTCAATTGAACTAGTTTCACTGAAGTTGCATTATACCTGTTGTGTAAGATATCAAACATACTTGAAGAGACTCCTTAATTTTTACCAGTCTTTCAGACAGAGTACAACAGTTCTTTTGTACCAAGGAAGCTTATTACAGTTCTTCCAATTACTCTACTTCCTTAATGAAAATCCTATCAGAAGTCCACCTAGCCTAAATCTCCTGCATCCTGAGACCATCAGCAACACATAGCTGGGAAAAATAGAACAGGAAGCTTAAACTTCATGTTCTATCAATTTCCAGTGACATGCAGCTTATGCAGTACCTGAGTCAGAGATAATAGCCATGTAGCTAAGAATCCTTAATAGATATTTATTCTGTCCAATTAATCAAATTTAATTTGTTAATTTATGCAACTTAATTCCTTTAACCACTTCTTGACTACATGTACATTTTTAGTGTCTGGTTTGTGGAAAGAAGTCCAATGTTTAACTGTATCACATTAGAAGAAATATCTCCTTTCATTCACTAGAAAGAACATTAGAAGGAACATAGTCAAGTTCTAAATAACAATTAGAACATTGTTTCTCAGGATAAACATCGCAGAGCTCTGAAACTCACACATTCAATTCCAGTAGCAAGCATCTGACATGTAGGGGCACATGCAGCTCCATACTTGTTTTCTAAATTGTCAGAACATGATATATATTTCTTAGGAGCTTTGCAGCTTTCTAGGAAAAAGGAAGAAAAACAAATATTGCAGAGATTGTGAAGTAGCAATTTTACAACATGGGGAAAAAGAATATGTTTCTAACTAAACCACATCAGACTCATACCTGCAGGGTTTTGAGGTCTTCCTGCGCAACTTAACCTTCCATTAACGCAGTAGCTGGAGAGTGGGAAAAAAAGGCATTTCAATACAATTCGTTCCTAAGAAAGACATTTTCTTTTGTGAAGTGGCTTCATGTTTTTTATCATTAGAAATGTTTCATTTATGTTACTAGCTCCTCTGCATCCTTCAGAATAGAATGAGATAACTTGTCTTTTTACAGTTTGTAGTATAGAGTAACATCAATTTTGAAAGTGAGTAGTAAGCCATTCACTATTATGATGGCCTATCAACTCTTGAGGCTTGTACATAGCTGTCCAGATGTTTTGTTTGCTGTTGACAAAATCTCCTACCAGGAATAATCAGATCTTATGTATTATTTTCTACTTTTTTAAGTAAAAAAAAAAAAAAAAAAATTGTTAAATTTTTTAGTTAATTTAAGAATCTTTGTATTTTAGGAAAAGGCAAAAAAGATTTCTTTAAAAAAGGACCTTTAGTATTAAAAGTAAGGGAGACTGTACTGGAAATAAGTTAATTTTCTCTGTAGCAGCTTGATGGTGCCATGTTTTGGATTTGTGACCAGAACGCAGCTGATAGCATGATGTTGTTTTAGTTAGTGCTGAACAGGGTCAAGACCTTCTCTGCTTCTCACACTGCCCCAGCAGTGAGTAAGCTGGGAGGGGACATAGTCAGGACAGCTGACCCAAACTGGCCAAAGAGAGATTCCATACTATACAACATCATGCTCAGCAATCAAAGTACAGGTAAAGAAGGAGAAAGAAGGGATGTTCAGAGTTGTAGTGTTTGTCTTCCCAAGTAAGCATTATTCATGACAAATTCAAATTTCCTGGAAATGTTTAAACATCTGTCTGCTGAGGGAAAATAATGAATTAATTCCTTACCTAGCTTTAATTATGCATGCTGTTTTGCTTATTAAATAAACTTATTTTTGCTTATTAATAATAAAGAAAGTAATTGAACTGTCTATCTCACCTCACAAATTTTCTTGCTTTTGCCTTTTTAATTCTCTTCTGCATCTGGCTGAAGTGGAGTAAGCAAGCAGCTATGTGGTACTTAGCTACTTACTGGCCATTAACCCTCAACAGAGACACATGAATATCCCTTATCTCCATTTTCAGTGTGTTAATCTTCAAACTTGACATACTTACCAGGTAATCCCACCAGTTATTATTGACTGGTCAGGCAAGATGTACTTTCTATCTTCCAAATAGCAAGGACAATAAGATTTACGAACACACTCATTCTTGTGGTTCAAGTACAGTCCTTGAGGACAGTGGCAACCTTCAATAGGGATGTCAGTTGGATGACACTCCAGGGCTCGGTTTGAGAGTGACAAGCATGTCCTGTCACATGCCTGAGTGTGGTAGCTGAATGTTTGATTGCCAGTACAAGTAATAGCTGTTAAACAAGACAAGAGTGTATGTTAAACTCCACTTACTTATCCTCTTCCTTGTGAAAGATAACTATGCTCATAGTGTGTTGCTCATATTGTGTCAAGAGCTTCAATGCTTAATGCTTTCTATTGATTCTCTTCCTATGCATGTGGAGCTCTAGCCAAAAATATTTCAGACCAGGGCTTAACCACAACCATGTAGCTGTTTTGAAGTTTTATGAAGGTTAAATACCTCATTGCTCCTTTGTGCATCTTGGAATAGAATAATGCAAAGAGAAGCTTTGCAGAAATACCAATGTATTTTTGAGTAACTGTGAAACCTTTGCCTATGTCTAAGTTGCACAACAGCAAATCCCATCCTCAGAACTTTTCCTAGTTCTGTCTTATCTTAAGGTACAGTATAGCTTTATTAATCTCTCTATTCCATCACTTAATTTTCAAGTCGTGGAAGCATTCACATGCTCATCTTAGAGCACACAAGTTATCTCATATAATCCTTTTTTGAAACAGACTAGAGGGTATTCAGTAATTGGATGTCTGTTATCCCATTTCTGCTTTTTCTCTCTGTTACTTCTGTTCACTACTTTCCCCATTACAATTAAGATGATTTGGACACTGTTTAGAATACTCCTTTACCATTTATAGTTTCTGCTGTGTTATGACACATTGGTGAAACCAGCAGCTCCTAGGGATATAGCTTTTATAACTGCTGTTTGGACAACTTGAGCAATAAGTAGTTATTTTCTAATGAATGACAAGTAGTTTTAAAATACATTTTTGCTCTTATTCAGTTTCATCAAGGTGAGTCAAACATGGGAGTATTCTAAATGGAAACACAGACCTGTATGCATACATTCATCTGATGGTAAACTATAAAGAATTGGTTCAGTGACTTACTACAGTTGTCCATACTGTTTCTCCAGCTCTCAAGGATTAAACCCATTGAACTGCATGTTCGTGCATATGATCCCAGAGCAGAACAAATGTAAGGAAAGGTCTCTTCATAATTACAGGCTTGGTAGACACATCTCTGAAACCCAATACATAGAGAAAACCCTGTTACTAGGGAGCAGACATTTAGAAGTGCTAAACCCTGGAGATACTTAAAAGCTGTGTAGATCTGTTGTTTAGGGACATGGTTTAGCAGCAGGCAGTGTCAGGTTTACAGTTGGACTCTATGATCTTAAAGGTTTTTTCCAAACTAAATGATTCTATGCTGACTTGCAAAGGTAAGTCAGGCAAAATACATATTGCATAATAACCGATGACAAAGATCAACATGAATAAAACATACTTAGCACCTAAAAAGACACCTTTGTTTATCCACTGCTTTTCATTTTTAATTTTCAAAATGTTATGTGGAGATTGGCAAGTAGAATGAGCTCAATTATGCACACAGGAAAATCAATACTTCGTGTATTTAAAGTTGTCAATGTGGAGAAGTAAAGGTTGTGCAAAAATACCTTATGATTCATATGGATGGCACTGGTGCCTATTGTAGACTTTTAGTGTAGTGGAGGCATGGCTTTCAAAAACACAGTTCCTTAGCTTCTATGCACTGCTTATCCAAATGAGTGGGATACTTTATAATAGGACGTTTTGGTGCATATTTGGACTCCCTCTATACAACGTCTATTATAGTTTCCTACCTTGTAGAAGGGAATAGGGTTCACCACAGCATGGCATTTCTCAAACACTGTACCCTTCTTAGTAAGAATGGAGCAATGAGTTTCAGCAGATATTTCTAATGAAAGTAAAATGTGGACATTAATCAGGAAAAAGTAGGAAAAAAGAAAAAATAAAAATAAATTAAAGAAGTCTGGACACACCACTCTAGCTGAGCTTTTGGCAATAATGGATTGAACAAAAGGGCAGCTTCTTAGCTTGTTAGTTTGCAGACTATAGTTTAGACTATACTTTTGCTCAAATAGCTCATAGAGCTTTTTGTTTTGTTAAGCCAATAGCAATACAGACTTGAGAAGCCAATAATTTCATTCACAGCACTTCTGAGCAAGACTAAGATATCCATGGACATTGCAATTTCACTGGAATATCACCAAATCCTCTCATTCATAATCTCAATTCCAGATCTCTAGATCTAAGCTATATAAGCATATATATACTAGACAGGCTGAGAAAGTTGGGGCTATTCAGCCTGGAGAAGAGAAGGCTGCATGAAGGCCTCATAGCAGCCTTACAGCATTTGAATTGGGCTTATAAGGATGGTGGGGAGGGACTCTTCATAAGGACTGTAGTGATAGGACAAGGGGTAATGGGTTTAACCTTAAACAGGGGTGGTTTAGATTGGATATAAGGAAGAAGTTCTTTACTATAAGGGTGGTGAGGCACTGGAATGGGTTGCCCAGGGAAGCTGTGAATGTTCCACCCCGG